>SCLH01001371.1:72469-90409 GCA_004367855.1 Oikopleura vanhoeffeni
ATATTTACATTTTGTAAATACAATTTTCAATTCTTAATTGAAATTTGATGGATTGCTGGAAAAGCGTGCTAATAAAATTTATTGTATAAAATGCCTCATTTCCTCAGCTTAAAATATTTAAAGTGATTTGTTATTTAAAAAAAGAAATTCAAATTTGAGAATTGAACTTTTGTTATGTTAACTAAACTTTTTTTGTCCTATATTTTCCAAAGTTTATTTATTATTTTTTTCTTGTTTTTATAGAGCCAGTTAAATATTTGTAAAATATTTAAAAGTTATTCCACAGTTTTTAACATGGTTTTCTAAAATTTGAAATATCTTATTTTCACAGGACAGAAATTAGGACAGGTTTTATCATTTTCTGTCCTTATCTTGTCCTGTCCTCACGTCCAGGACAGAAATTAGGACAGGTTTAATTATTTTTTGTCCTTGTCCTGTCCTAAAATTCAGGACAGGAGGACATGACAGGTATTGCCGACCCCTGGTTATAGTGACGTCTTTCCTTGTGCGTTGTCCCTTGGACGACACGGGAACCACAAATTTAATTTTGCACTATCGTTACCTATTCAGATGGCATGTGTGACAAACTTTCGACCCTGTGAAAATGATCTCCTAATTTTTGAATATAATTAATTAATGTCAAACTGAACATTTATAAGTAGATAAGTTTTTAATGAATTAATTAACTTATTTTTACACTGATTTTACAAATTTTTCTGTCAGTGAAACATTCATAATTTTTTATGTTCACGTTTAACACCCAGCCATTCTGATAATATGGTTGATTTTGAAAGTTCATTGTTAGAATTATTGTGGTATGTTTTGTTCGAGACTTTTGGAATGTAAAGAACATATATGAACACAAAAGAGGGGACAATTAAAATATTTAGCTGCATTTTGAATTAATTATCGATTGAAAAGTATTAAACGAACTCTATACAATGTGAATTCTGACAGCTAAAATTTGAATTTTAGAGTGTTAACTTTGAAGCCATATTTTCAAACAAAAAATTTTGAACCCACTAAATATTGTCATTCGACAGAAGATTGCTTAAAGTGTATTTTCATAAAACCAGATATAATTCATGCAATTGAAAGATAGCTAATAATGTTATATGACCCCTTTAACGGGGACAAATTTCTCATAATATTGGATTCCTTGATTGTTGAAATCTATACTGTATGAGTAAAAATGTACATCATATGTACTAGAAATCCAACAAAAATGTGAAATTTGACTTCGTTGGGGGGAATCATATTTCATTATTTGCTGTATTGTGATGCAGTAATGCCTAACCATGAGTAGGGTCTGACATCAGAAATTAAATATAACCAAAAATTAAATATGACACCAAAGAGAGGTTATTTTGTATGACTTCGCAATCTATTCATCAAAAATAACTGAATATGGTCAAAAATGAGCACAGATATACTGAGATATACTTAGGAATTTCATAAAATATCAAAAAAGATATGTGACAACGATGAACGGTTTCAAAAAACAGACCCTGGTTTCAGTACTACGATGATACTACTATGATCACCTGAAAAAATATTATGAAAAACCAAATCTAAATTAAAACGTCTTATAAAAGTCTCAACACGAATGTGAAATGGAGCGACTTTTCATAGATATTTGTGATGTTTGTGGATGCTTTCCCAATTACATCAACATCGGGCTGATAATGAAGCCAAAAAACTGCACTGTGAAGTTAAGGACTTCAATGTTTTTAGGAAGACATAATGAATTGAATCATACTTTATGAAATTCCATTCACAGTTTGGGTGTCCGCGATCAAAATGTTTAGAGAAATTCCGAAAAAAAAATTCCCGCAAAATTTTTGTCAATAACAGAAAAGACTTACTTTTCTGGTTACTTTAGTTGAGATATATGAGTAGGGTGTGCAGCGGAAAACCTACATACTAAACTGCAACCTTTGATGAAATTTTTTAGAGGTCATGGGGTTATCGCCACCGAAAACAAATATTCTGAGCAAAATATTTTTTTTTCGGCCCTTTAGTGGTCTGACAATGAGTAACAGAAACCCTAATTTTAAGAACTTAATTGAATTTTGATCATGATAAATTAATTTTTTCGATTCTTTATGATGACGAATGTACTCACAAAATTTATTTCTATCTTATGAAAAAAATGTTTATTGAAGAATAAAATGCGTGGGCGGAAGATTCTAAATTTGCTCTAAAAAATTTTGCCAGCCTTTCTCAAGTCCAATTTTTTATCTAAACTGTGTCAAATTGCCAGGAGAACCTGAAAAAACTTAAAACTAATTTTCCCTAGCAAATTTTATTTTTATTATTTTTCTCCTTCGAATTCTGCCTAAGATTTTTTATTTCGTTTTTGGTGCTGTCAATTGTTCAAAAGATAAAAATTTGCTCGCTGCGCATGCTAGATATAAGCGAATTTTCAAAGGATCATAAAAACAGTGTGTTTTCTTCAATTGATAATAATATTTGCCGTTATCGAGGAAAAAATGGAGTAAAGAAATGACATTTTGTCCATTTTTCACGTTTTCCGGTTTTAAATGAAAGAAAAAAAGATCAAACTTTAAGGGGTTGTATAGGCTGAAGGCTTTTTTAAGCTCAATCTTTCTGATTTTTCATGGCAATCTATAAAAACTTCAGGATAAAATTCGTACTTGGAACACTTTATTTTTTCAATTTTTATCATAGCATGTTCGACCGACGCGGTAAATTTGAAGTTGACGCAAGCAAAAATTTTTAAAGTCGTATTTTTTTTTCGTCTTATATCAAAACAATTTGATTTTTTCACAGAGAATGTATATTTTTATAACAAAAAAAATAGATAGTGTCTTTTTCCATTTTCACTTAAGAGTGCTTAAAAATCAACGAAAGTGCGTTTTGGCATTTTTGCCCACTAAAAGTCGTATTTTTTTTTCGTTGTTCTTAGAATTCATTTTCATTCTACAGAACATTTTCGAGACAATTTAGAAAAAATGATATTGCCTGATGTTCAACTTTCTGGCCTTACCTCCAGGATCACAGTTTGAAAATTATTTTTTGAGGTCAAGGTCATCGTATCAATTTTTGAATATATCAAAGATTCGCAACTATCGTGTTCTGGAAACGGGATTATAAACTATGGCCAAATTATTTACGTTCTTGCGCAAGAGCAAAAAACATTTTCTCATTTAGACACTGAGAAAAAATTTCGATATTTTTTTGGAAATTTTGAATTTTTTTTCACAATTTTGAATTTAATATTACTAAACAGGCCACGTCAGGGACGGCAAAGCTGGCATCTTGGCCGTTTTCGGACTTTTAAGGATTTGGTGCATTTTTACTCGGTAGCGTGAAAAGAAAACAAATTAGCGCACTTTCATTTAAATCGTAAATAAATCAATAATTTTTGTTTGTTTTTTGGCTTTTTGGCCGCCGAAACGCAAATTTTAAACAAAAGCAATTTTGCATTATTTGTTGGGCTTCCTCCGGAGCCTCACGCAAAAAATAAAAAATGTGATAATTGAAGGAGTAGGTACGAACTGCGTGTCTTTTAAGAATCTTTTTAAAGCGTAGGTCGCGGTAGGTGGGATTGTATCATATACTTGTTAATTCAAATTACCGGAAAGATTGGTTCTGTTAGTTACAATGTTTTCGATATCGCTTTTGCTAGTTTGGCGGGAATGACTTGGAGAGGCTAAAATCAGCGACAGCCCATCCTTTTTGGGTGTTATGGAGAAAGCGTTGAAGAAAAATTTTGTTTTATTCTAGAATTCAGCTGATAAAAAAACAATCAGAATGAACGATATTTTCAACCTATCATATTGCGTTATTTTTGGTTGAGCCTAGTGGGGGGAATGAGGCGAGCGGACACCACGCGTCGAACAACATGACTCCTGCATACTACTTCACCAACGACAGAATTAATAACGTATGAACTTATTTTTACGTATAAAAACAACAGAGAATAATTTTTTCAACGAAAAATGTGGTAAAATATGACAATATTTCGTAGGTTTTCATACATTTTCTGTTTTATTAAATTTGAAGCAAAATTGATCGAGATTTTACAATTTTTGTGTGAATCTGAGAAACATTTTTACAGTTTTTCGATGCCGCACCGGTGGAGTCATCCTTCACCAGAATTAAAAAAATTTACTTGCAGTTTTAGGTTTGAGTTCTCCGTATTTGTTTTCATTTATTCTTATCTGCCCGTTATCGACCTTCCAGTCAGCTGGAGGAGAGGGCTATTTTTCCCAGCAATTCCAACACTCTGCACCCACAACCCCTTAAGGATAAAAGATTAATCAAACATATAACGTTATATGAACAGCGCAAATTTAATTAAAAGTGAGCCGAATATGATTTATATGTATTTATGAATTTAACGTATTTCATCTTTTTGAATTTCAAAAATTGGTCATTTGTGGATTTTTTAGAGACCTTGAAAATTTTTTCGCTCCAAATCTTTGATTCAAAGTGCGATTTTTTTCGACAATGCACACTTGTGCTGCGAGAATGATTAATAATCGAGATTGGTTACAAGCAATGTGTTCCAGCATGCAATAGTTATTCATTTTTGTCCAAAAGTCGATGCAAGTAGTTTAGACAATTTAATTTTCTTAAAAAAATTATTTTTTTCAAATGTTTTATGATTGAACGCGAGTTTAAATTATATGGAGTCATAAATTTTCTTAGAAATTCACAATTCAAATGTCCTTTTTACAATCGTAATCATCGAGCTTATTATAGATATTGGGCCACTTTCGGAAATGAGCTCTTTTTTTCGATTATTAAAAAACTTTATTGGCAAAATATTTGAATTTTGCAAAAATTTTAACAAAGGCTGTCCAAAACTTACTACCCGCTGTTTTTGCGAGGTGTTCAGTTCTGAGGTGATCTACAAAAGGAAATTTATATGATTTTGTGCCTTGAAAAGGCACTGTCAGTAAATTGGAAGAATAATATAGGAGAATATATATGATATAAATATGGAGAATATTATAGGAGAATATTGTTTTGAAAAATGAAAACGCGTAGGCTTCGAAAATGACGTCATGAATTTGAAACCTTTTTATTTTATAAGGAATTTTACAATAGATTCAAAATAAGTAAAATACCAAAATGTGTAGAATTACGAACTCCATGAACACAAGTTTCTAAAAAGTAGATTTGGAAAGTTTAAATTTTGAATATTACGTCATTCATGAGTCATGAATGACGTAATATTCAAAATTAATGAATCATGACGCACTCTGGTATTTTTTATAAAATTTCAAACCTACGCTATTTACTTTAAAATCGTCAAATTGCGTAGTTTTCTGCGCGATATTGGCAAAATTATGCGATTGGGCCGGTGAATATCACTGATATCATATCAGGCCTCCCCTGTATTTCAGACTTGGAAATTTAAGTTTAAATTGAAGATTTTTTACACAGCTTAAGGGGGTGCCATAACCAAGCAGATGGAGTCGTTATAACTTACGAAAATAAAGTCAGTATATTTTTTTATGCTTATTATTAGTTAGCTGAACGATATAAATGTGTTTCAGCTTGATTAAATTGTTTTTTATTTATTTAGGAAAGATTTGAGTTCGAGTTTTCATTTTTGGAAAATGAAAAATTCAAAAATTCAAACTACTTGATGAATTTCCATTTATTTTGTCCAATTTTTTTCTGATCGTTTTTTTGAAATCTATGGAATAAAAACTAAAAAAAAAAAAATAGCACTTTAACTTTTTTCATGCATGTCTACATATTTTTCTGACTGCTGTTTTTGAAAATCATGATATGTTTATTTGTATTTTTTGTCGACTTTTTTAGAAAAATTAGTAATTTTCCGCAAATCAGTCAAAATTTTTTTTATTAGTNAGAACCTGAAAAAACTTAAAACTAATTTTCCCTAGCAAATTTTATTTTTATTATTTTTCTCCTTCGAATTCTGCCTAAGATTTTTTATTTCGTTTTTGGTGCTGTCAATTGTTCAAAAGATAAAAATTTGCTCGCTGCGCATGCTAGATATAAGCGAATTTTCAAAGGATCATAAAAACAGTGTGTTTTCTTCAATTGATAATAATATTTGCCGTTATCGAGGAAAAAATGGAGTAAAGAAATGACATTTTGTCCATTTTTCACGTTTTCCGGTTTTAAATGAAAGAAAAAAAGACCAACTTAAGGGGGTTGTATAAGCTGGAAAGGCTTTTTAAAAGCCTCATATCTTTCTATTTCTTCATGGCAATCTAATAAAAACTTCAGGAATAAAAGTTCGTAATCTCTGGAACACATTTTATTTCCAACTTTTATCATAGCATGTTCGACCGACCGGTAAATTGAGTTGACCGCGAGCAAAAATTTTTTAAAAGTCGTATTTTTTTTCGTCTTATTTCAAAACAATTTGATTTTTTCACAGAGAATGTATATTTTTATAACAAAAAAAATGATAGTGTTTTTTTTCCCATTTTCACCTTAAGAGTGCTTAAAAATAACAAAAAGTGTCGTTTTTGGCCATTTTTTCCACTAAAAGTCGTATTTTTTTTCGTTGTTCTTAAGAATTCATTTTCATTCATACAGAACATTTTCTAGACAATTTAGAAAAAAATGATATTGCCTGATGTTCAAATTTCTGGCCTTACCTCCGCAGGAATGCAGCAGTTTTGAAAATTATTTTTTTGAGGTCAAGGTCATCGTATCAATTTTTGAAATAATATCATAAGATTCGCAACTATCGTGGTTCTGGAACGGATTATAAACTATGGCCAAATTATTTACCGTTCTTGCGCAAGAGCAAAAAACATTTTCATTCATTTAGACACTGAGGAAAAAATTTTTCGATATTTTTTTGTTGAAATTTTGAATTTTTTTTCACAATTTTGCCACATTTAATATTACTAAACAGGCCCACGTCAAGGGATCGGCAAAAGCTGGGCATCTTGGCGCGTTTTCGGACTTTTTAAGGATTTTTGGTGCGCAATTTTTCACTCGGTAGCGTGAAAAGAAAACAAATTAGCGCACTTTCATTTAAATCGTAAAATAAATCAATAATTTTTGTTTCGTTTTTTGGCTTTTCTGGCCGCTCGAAACCTCGGCAAATTTTAAACAAAAGCAATTTTGCATTATTTGTTGGGCTTCCTCCGGAGCCTCAAAACCAAAAAATAATAAAATGCCTGATAATTGAAGGGTAGGTACGAACTGCGTGTCTTTTAAGATCTTTTTAAAAGCGTAGTGTCGCGGTAGGTGGGATTGTATCATAATTACTTGTTAATTCTAAATTACCGGAAAAGATTGGTTCTGTTAGTTTTACAAATGTTTTCGATATCGCTTTTTGCTAAGTTTGGCGGGAAATGACCTTGGAGAGGCTTAAAATCAGGGCGACAGCCCACTCCCTTTTTTGGGTGTTAATGGGAAGAAAGCGTTAGAAGAAAAATTTTGTTTTATTCTAGTAATTCAGCTGATAAAAAAACAAATCAGAATGAACGATATTTTCAACCTATCATATTGCGTTTAGTTTTTTGGTTGAAGCCTAGTGGGGGGAATGAGGCGAAGCGACACCACGCGTCGAACAACATGACTCTGCAACTACTTCAACCAACACAGAATTAAATAACGTATGAACTTATTTTTACGTATAAAAACAAACAGAAGAATAATTTTTTCAACGAAAAATCGTGGTAAACATATGACAATATTTCGTAGGTTTATTCATAGCATTTTACTGTTTTATTAATTTGAAGAAAATTGAATCGAGATTTTACCAATTTTTTGTGTTGAATTGAGAAACAATTTTTACAAGTTTTTTCGATGCCAGCACCGGTGAGCCATCCTTCACCAGAATTAAAAAAAACTTGCAGTTTTAGGTTTTAGTCTCCCGTATTTTTTTTCTCATTTATTCTTATCTGCCCGTTATCGACCCTTCCAGTCCAACTGGAAAAGAGGGCTATTTTCCCCAGCAATTCCAACACTCTACACCCACAACCCCTTAAGGATAAAGATATAATCAAACATATAACGTTATATGAAATCGGCAAATTAATTAAAAAGTGAGCCGAAATGATTTATATGTATTTATGAATTTAACGTATTTCAAATCTTTTCGAATTTTCAAAAATTGGTCATTGTGGATTTTTTAGAGACCTTGAAAATTTTTTTCGCTCCAAAATCAATGATTCAAAGTGCGATTTTTTTCGACATGCAACTTGTGCTGCGAGAATGATTAATAATCGAGATTGGTTAACAAGCAAATGTGTTCCAGCATGCAATAGTTATTCATTCGTCCAAAAGTCGATGCAAGTAAGTTTAGACAATTTAATTTTCTTAAAAACAATTATTTTTTTCAAATTGTGTTTATGATTGAACCGCGGAGTTTTAAATTATATGGAGTCATAAATTTTCTTAGAAATTCACAATTCAAATGTCGTTTTTACAATCGTATCAAATCGAGCTTATTATTAGATATTGGGCACTTTCGGAAAATGAGCTCTTTTTTTCGATTATTAAAAAACTTTATTGACAAAACATTTGAATTTTGCAAAAATTTTAACAAAATGCTGTCCCAAAACTTACTCACCCCGCTGTTTTTGCCGAGGTGTTCAGTTCTGAGGTGTTCTACAAAGGAAAATTTATATGATTTTGTGCCTTGAAAAGGCACTGTCAGGCATATTGGAAGAATAATATAGGAGAATAATTCTTTTGAAAATGAAAAACGCGTAGGCGTTCGAAATGACGTCATAATTTGAAACCCTTTTTAATTTATAAGGAATTTTACAATAGATTCAAAATAAGTAAAATACCAAAATTGTGTAGAATTACGAACTTCATGAAACACAAGTTCTAAAAAGTAGATTTGGAAAGTTTAATTTTGAAATATTACGTCATTCATGACGCACTCTTGGTAATTTTTTATAAAAAGTTTCAAAACCTACGCTATTTACTTTAAAATCGTCAAATTGCGTAGGTTTTCTGCGCGATATTGGCAAATTAAGCGATATTGGGCCGGTGATATCAATGATATCATATCAAGCCTCCCCCTGTATTTCAGACTTGGAAATTTTAAGTTAAAATTGAAGATTTTTTAACACAACGCTTTAATTAAAAAGTATTTACAAAGTACTAAAATTGAACCATAGTTAAGCCTGCCGAGCAAAAAAATAGTACCCGATAAATAGGTCCTATGAATCATAGCCTATGAATTTGAAAATTTCGGATCTAGGGTAGTCTTTTGACCCTGGGTAACCAATTAATAACCGAGGTTAGTTTCTTACGCTTGAAATTATTTCAATGAAATACTCCGAATATTTTCATGGTCTATAGAATCTATAGTATAGATTCATGAAAATATTGTGAAAAATGTCGGAAGTAGTCAAGTTTAATCAGTATAGATGGTTGAAGTCTATTAAATTATTAAAAAAAATGTTAACAAAAAAATTTACCTCAATGATTTACTGTAAATAATCTTCGTGCTTTCATTTTTTCTCTTAATTTTATTTTCTACAATGTCGATTCTACATTTCAATCGTTTGTAATTCCAGCTCCGAATTAGCTTTTCTCTTTTTTTTCTCGAAAACAACTTGAGCAATCTAGAACTCGCAGGAAATTAAGACGAATAAAATTATCTCCGAGAATTCTCTATGAAGTAATTCATACAGTTCAATAATTACATCACAATTTTTTAAGCGCGATTTTTTCTACTATGAACTCAATAACAACTCATGATTTTAGAAAATCAGCAATAAATGCTACATTTTTACCATATTACAGAAGGGCCAAATATTTTTTTATCCAACCGAAGTCATTTTTGAATTTCAATGGTGATTGAAAAAAATTCGACTCGGGATCGGGATTAAAACTCATCTCGATGAAAAAAACTGGTCCAAACCGTTTAGATTTCGTCTTTTCAAAACGGCACATTTACAAATATTAATAATAAAAACCTCAATAATTAGGAAATCCTACTTACTGTACAGATCAGAAATCGGTAAAAGTGGATCGGATCGTATTGAAATTGGATCGATCTGATCCGATACAGTAAGAATTGCACCCTCCTTCGATCCGATCCAGTCAGAATTTCAACCCTCCTTCGATCCGATATCATATCGGCGATATGTTTGAAAAAATACATATCGGTCGATATTATCCGATTCAATACAGTTGAAATTCTACCTTCTTGCGATCCGATCTAATATAGTTTTAATTGCACCCCTCATCGATACGATCCGATATCATTTTTATTTTCCTCATGCCGCGGCAAGCCGATCCCTGATACAGATGGTCACTTTGGTATGCAGAACGATATGATTTTCCAGATATTTCTTTTAAATGTTGCTATTGTCAACCAAACAAAAATAACCCAAAATTTTTGATCATGGTTGCGCATGAGGGGTTACAATTTTTGAATAAAATCATAACGGTTTCAAGTTTTTCATAAGTTTTCATCACATATTTTTTAGTATGTTCAAATGAGTCAAAAAATAGCAGAAGCAATTCGTCGGCAGTCAAAAGAGCATTGGTCTTGAAGAAAAATTAGATCAAATCAAGATTAAGGACTAAAATTTTAAATCTGAAAATTTTCAAAATATTTTGTTTTCGCGACCACTGCCCAAGATATGACATTGACATCGATCGTTCTTAATTTGGCAGAAGATCCAAATATATTACACGAAGAAATTGCGACATATCCGACAACTCAATTTATTTCAGATGTGGGGGGTTCTGATTAAGGGTCTAAACGATAATATCGATTATCAATCATCGTACCTGCTTTATAAAATAACGAATGCTTTCTAAAATGACGAACAGTGGTTGACCACTTAGAGCCCCCTGACCACTTAAAAACTTTCTTTTGGGCATAAGATATGCCGCATATCTTATTTTTCCGCAGACCTGTGACAACTTAAACTATCCTCTCAATTTTCTCTTATTTAGCTTGAATTATCGTTATATTAACTTATGTGGGGGGCAATGCGATAAACTCAGGACGATTTTAAAAATTTTGCTATTTGCTGTGAGGTCGAACTTTTCTTTTTATTCAGGTTTTTGAATTAGTGCCAGCATCAGCCCGTAAATTTGAGGATCACTTTATACAGTGACGGCAATGGGCAACACTTTTCCCCGAAAGCTCGTGTGTTGCTCATTTCCGACAATAACTTTATTTGTTTACCAGAAATTCCAAAGTTTAATAATCTCACTTTTACATGCCACAATTCAAGTGGTTTCTTCAACCGGGTACTAATGTAATTATTTTCAAGTTTTGGTTAATTGTTAGAAAAATCCGAGTTTCCGGTAAACTCTTTCCAAGTGGTCGGAAAACGCAAAAACCAGAAAATCTTTTCATAATATTTGAAGAAAAATCAAAATTACACAAAAAAATTCGTAACTGGTGCTCGGAAAAATACATATCCCCTATTCACACTTTTGTAAATATCCCGGCCCTATCACTTAAAAACCCACTACGTTTCCTAATCAGGGCCGGTATATTTACAATAGTGTGAATAAGGGATATAGCCCCCCTGACCAGTTAGAACCCTCCTTTTTGACGAAAGCTGTTGGGGGCTCTCAGTGGTTAATCACTGCATTATAAACTTTTCTAGCGCTAGAGAGTAGATATTTTGTCATTTTCAGCAATTTAATTTTGGTTTTAAGTTCGTTACTCTTGTAGTGTTTAAGGGGGTAGCAGCGATGTGGCAGATTGGTACATTTTTTCGGAGTGACTTATGAAAGAAAAAAAATGTGAAAAATTTTATTTTTATCTTTTATATTCAATAAAAGTGTTCATTTCTGGCAAACGTTTAATTTTTAATTCTCAAACCAATCTTAAGTATCTGTAAAAATATCAAAACCACTTTTCATTATAACTCCATTTCCAACTGTGACCCGATGTGAGATTTATTTTCGAAGGCGATATATTTATAAACTTCAGGCATTTTCGGTGTTATGCGCTTATTAGTGGAGAATTATATCTCATATGAAAAAATTTCCTTAATATGAAAGTTTTTTTTCCATGAAAAAAAAGAGAAAAACAGCTTTTTTAGAAAAAAAATTTACCTTCAATTTGTGTTTAAATATTAAAAAACCTCCTGCTGTGAAAAGAAAGGTAGCTTATAACACCCGAAATTTATTGAGATTATTTTGAAAATAATAAAATTTTATATAATTACGTGCCAAATGGCACAAAACCGGTTCACAAGCGAAAGTTGTGTAAATTCATCAGTAAGTTCAGAAACGATATTCGATTGACCTTTCGATCAGTTGAATACGGCAATCAAAATAGATATAGAAATAACAAAATGATTCGGCTTATTTTTCACAGAAGAAATCAAAAAAGCATCAATAAAAAAATTTTGGACTTGATTGCGAAAAGAAATTTCATAATATTCTAAAAAAAGTCTCGACAAAAAATGACAAGATGAACATGTTCATGATTTTTTAACAGCATTTCAGAAGAAAATATGTAAACATGCATGAAAAAAGGTTGTAAAGGTGCTATCTCTTTTTCCTTTTATTCAGAGTGTCAAAAAAAAAAAATTGTGGGTGAAAAATGCCGACTGTGGAAATTTTTGATAATATTTGGAATATTTTTTGAAATTTCCGAATTCAAATAAAAGTTTTCGAACTCAAATTTTTCTTTAACCCTTGTGAGCAGGGAGCCACAATGTCGTGGCTCCAGCATACCTAAAATCATCGAAAAAGCAAAAACTGGATCGAGGGAATCTTTTGTCTTCAAATAGCATTATAAAGAATTAGATTCGGTTTTCAAGAAAATAATTAATTTCTTTTCGAATGTTTGTTTCCGGCATTACGGTGGAGTTAATTTATCAGGATTTTGAGCTATGTTTCACTTCCGTAAAAAGTTATTTCGGAACTGGACATACAAAACCCCCCCCATCAAATGTGCAGATTAGCCAGTTTTTAGGAAAGTGTTTGTGCTGCATAACAGTTGAAATAAAAATTTTTGGTATCTAGGGCAGACAGTTTTCTTAGGAAGTGAAATATCTAAATTTTCAACTTCAAAGTATCACATGAAAAATTTGTTATTAAAAAGTGAATTTAAACCATCAAAACATTGTTCCACAGTTTGTCTTCATAACCCATATTGTACTCGGGAAAATAATGAAAAAAAAATGCCATTATCTGCTTTTATAGGGAAAAATAACATTTTTCAATCAAAATCATGATTTTTCAATCAAAATTTTCGACTTATTTATAATTACTTTTTGATTTTATGAGATATAAAATCAAAGGCGGAACAAACTATGCACGTAGGCCAGATTCTGTGCATTGTTTTCTGAAGAGATAAAAATTGTAGAGACAACTGTGCGTGTATCACGTGATATCGGTAACCCTTGCTTTCTCACTAGTTTTTCTAGAATCAAAATTAAAATTCGTAGACATATATGAAATGTCGAAATGCAAAAAATTATGACCTTTCTTTCTTCATGCAGGCAAAATTAAAATTCCAACTCCTTAAGCTTTCTGTGAACAACATTCAAAGTAAGACCAAAATTTGGCTCTGCGCCCCTTGGCGGAATACTATTTAATATATATAACATCACAAAGGGTTAAATAGATAAAAAAATTTTAATGAGCTGATACAACATTTATTCTTGTTCAGCTACCGATATAAGGCACAAAAAAAAATAAACCAACTAACTATTTTCGTAGTTAAATTGACGCCAGTCTGCCACATCGCTGCTACCCCCTTAAGACATAACCAGATTACTAAATCAATTGGTCATTTCTCTTCGAAAAAAAAATATCATTTTTGTTATCATGTTGCCGCGAATCAATTTTTTACATAACTGAATTACTCTGTCGATTGAAAAATAAGCAAACGGAACTTCTTTACAGGAAAGTTTACACAAAGCTTATTATGTTTTCGTGAATCTCCGAAACAAAGTTGTTTCAAAGAGCGTCTAAGACATAAAAATCGATTTCTATTAGAAAATCTCAAGTAAAAACGGGATACCCAGTTAGATTAAAATTTTTGATTGCATAAAAGTCTTCAGAAACAGATATTCAGAGAAAAATCTTAAAAAAATTGGTTCAAAAATTCTTCAATTTTTTTTTAATTTTTAGATCCCCTGAAAGCTGGATTGGTTTTAGGAATTAGTTTGTTATCAATTCTCACATGTGTTCAAAGAATAATTGAATATTTTATCTATGGCGAAAAAATCAGTTTATTTCACGATCGGCGATCGAGAGAACATCGAGTCAGTCGAGATAAACGCTCTGTTACTGGTAGTGAACTTGGATATTTACTGTATCTATACAAATTAAAAGATAGTTATAAAAGTATTAGATCGAGGCGCCGAAAAGGAAATTTACAAGTTTCGGTTCCTACTATTTTTAAAAGGCCGATCTTTAAACTTAACTTAAAAAAAATGTGTAGGCGGAAAATATTTCATATTTTCGATGCAAATTTCTAGAATATGTTCTTAATGTTTTGAAAAATTTAATTTTTTATTAAGTTTGTGATATCAACACAGTGTGTTGAACACCCATATTTTTATTTTATACATTATTATTCTGAATAATTTATTCATTAATAAGAAAGGTATTAAAACGCCGTTATTTAAAACGCCTACGCAATTTGTATATAAAAAGATAGGTAAAAAATAGTCGACGAAAAAATTATCGATGACTATTTTCGCCTTTTAAATCGGTTATACTACCTGGTTCAAAGTGTTCAATATTTTCAAGATATAGACAAGAATCATAGTAGAAACCCGCATAAGCCCGTAGAATGCAATTTCAATCCGATAATTTTCAAAGACAGAGTTGAAATAAAAAACTGATAAAATCAGACCTTTGGTGCTTCTGCAGTATAACATTTTGGATGATTTGAGAGATGTGGGTTGAGGGAGCCAATCCTAACACTCTTCAGACCCCTTCTAGCCACTCATGAGGGCTGCTTCTTTTCTTTTCAGCCACATCTCTCAAATCATCCAAAAGGTGTTAAAGGGATATGGAGTTACCGACACTCAGAGCACATTTGATTCTGAGCATTGATTGGTTCAATCTATTCCGCAATCTAAGGTTTTGATTGGGTGCTAATATTTTGCGTTGTTTGAATCATTCAAATATTCAGGCTCTGTACTCTGAAGGTCGGTAATCCATATAACTAGCCTATATCGACAACAAAAAATTTTACTATTTAAAAATTGTTAAATGGACGTTATCCATATCCTTTTTTCAACGAGAGTGAATGGTGAAAATGAAGGCGATCTCTATAGCGCATGTTCGAATCCTACTATTGTAGAATCCTGAGACGCCTTATTGGTCGGAGAGTTCATCGGCTGATATGACGCACCGATCAACTTTGGCTCTTCGAATATCCAGCACCGTTGCCTATTTAATCCACGACAGTCACTAAGACTCAAAAAAGGGGTCTGACTCCTAAACTATATGAATTGGACGGGTACACTATAACAAATAAAACTTGGGACCAGCACACATTTTGTGCTGTTATTACTAAAATACTGACTTAAACTTAGTAAAACATGATATATCATCGTGATCAGTACGAACAATCTATCAGATGATATTTTATATTTGGATTTGTTCAGTTTCAAAATTTTGATCAGTGTCAAAGAATGTCTGGCCCCAAGTGCATATTCGTTCTACTTTGGGCCCACTTGACTCGACAGCTGATCGCATTTCCTGTCTCGATATCAGGCTTGTAAGACGGATGAATTTCGCGTGGGTTTATATCCTTTTTCGTGTAGGTTCAAGCAGAAGATAGGAAAAAATGTGGATGGGGATAGAAAATCCGATCGGGGATGCATTCCTTTACAAGCCTGCTCCAAATCAACTATGTCTCTTTAATTTCAATTCTACCAAAGTGAACAAAATGACTACACTGAGTCCGAAATTATCTCGAATAGCACTATTGGACAAGAATCGGCCGAAAACGAATTCCGAAAAATACATTCACAAACTCCATTTCGAATTAATCTCTAAGTTTTTAGATTCGAATCTTTCTTTAATTCAATATGATAATGTGCATGCGATAATATCATATTATTGATATGTTATATTATTAATATGTTTGTTTTATTTGTTACTGTTTTGAATAAAAATTGTATAAAAAATTTTTTCTTGAAAATGACATCTACTGTATCAAATATAAATTATTTTCAAGCGTCAAAATCTCGAATAACAAAACCAAATCAGATCAAAAATTAAACCTCAACCTGCTCAACAGTGTTCTGAAACACAGAGCTCAAGAATATTATGGGGAAGTATCATATTGGCTGAACAGATCCCTGAAAGTACTCCTTAGTGTTTATTTTAGTGAGTTTTCACAGTTGCTCATCAGACCAGAACTGCATCATTTTGATCAAATTTTTTGTTTGATGAAGTTACAACAGCACTTAGACCAGATAACAACCTATAAATTAATTAATTTTAGTAACTTTTGGTGCAAAAGAGTTTGGCTTCATTCATTTGATCATCCGACATCACCTGGTGGTGCTAAAAGCACCTTTTATTTCTTGACACTTGCACTAAATTTAACCTCATATATCTTTTTATCACCTTTTTGTCAGAATGCGTAGCCACAACGTTAAAATCACACGTTAAAAGGAGTAGTGGCTACGCATTCTAACCAAAAGGTGATAAAGGGATATACTCATGACTAATGAGGGTAATTTTAACAGATAAAATGTTCAGCTTGTCTTTTGACACCCGACACCACCTGGTGGTGTGAAGAGGATTTTTTTGAATGTCAACAATTTGAAAATGTTGATCAAATTAAGTCGATTGGATCAAATTAAGTCGATTGGATCAAATTATGCCTAAGATACTAATAAAAAAGTTTAAAGGGATATTGGAACCGTGCGGTTATTATTGTCAATGAACTCAAACAGCATCAATATCTTGAAGATATTATCTTCAACCAACGCAATGGCGTTTTATATCTTTTTAAATAGCGATATGATGCCTCATTGCTTGCATCGGAGATTTTGATGCGTTTTGGGTCGCATAACGACATAACAAGCGAAATAAAACTAAACATTTGTGATAGAATTTTTTATTTACAATGTCAAGAGGTGAAATGTTTTAGAAGTGAAGTGAAATAATTAACTAATTGATTTTAAATAAATTGATTAATTCAAAGTAGTGATTGACATTTTCCAGTCAAAACCAGGGGATTTCTTGCATAAATAAAGATATATTTTATTCAATATATCTCTCATATATACTCGTCAGACTTATGTGCGAACCTGATATCGACAGAGGTAAACATCTGATTGGATTCGCCGGCTGATCTGGAATCGGAATCTGCTGAGGTCTATATTGAATCGATTCCGTTTCATCGAATTCTGACATTTCTTTTGGTTGGTTTGACGTTTTTCTACAATTACAAGGGATAATGCAAGTTTTTCTCAACTTTAGTCCCAGTATAGAGTAAGCTAGTAATAAAATGGTAGCAAATACAAAAAATGCTGCAGCTAAATTCATATTCAGTGAATTTGAGGACGATTTCATTGCTGGTTTAGGTTGAATTATATCAGAAATTGTGGCGACGGTGAATGTTTTGCTATGGTCATTCAATAAAAAACTTCCCTCGTAATCTAGTTTCAAAAGCTGGTACTCGATTTCGAGGCGAAAACTCTTCAAAAATTCTTCAGTGATAAAAATATATTCACTGGGGTCGAAAATTGCAGAGATTTCTAGCTTGGTGTGCTCAGAATGCGCAATGAAAATAAAGGTTAGGTTACGTAGAATGACTTTGCTCTCTTTTGCCGCTCTTTCGAAAATTGGGATGAATTGTTTCGAAAGATTTTCTTTGATTATGTGATATTCTTGAGATTTGTGATCTGTCATCCAATATTTGTATTTGAGCTTGAGAGGCATTGAAACTTCAGCGGCAAGATTTATACCTTAATTTTTTTATTATCGATTAGAAATTTTTTTTGGGTTTTTATTCGAATTATCATTCAAAAATAGAATAATAAATCTATAGTT
>SCLH01001371.1:90427-115164 GCA_004367855.1 Oikopleura vanhoeffeni
ATTCAAATTTTGTTTTTATGATCTTTATTTACTTAATTGTATGAGAAATTGGCACCAAATTTTCAAATACTAATTTCTTTAAAATTATAAAAATAACCTTTTAATAATAGATGAATGATTCATCCTGAATCGTTATATTTTTGGTTGACAACATTTTTAGTCGACCTTTTCTTAATACGTTTAAAATTACGCTGAAAAGTGCGTAGGCTCAAATAACCATAACATGTTTATTGAAAAATTCGGAATATTTGGCTTTTGTAGGATAAATAATAGTTTTGCATTGACACCGATTAGTAAATTGTGTAAAGATATTTCGACCATTTCTACACATTTGTTACGATTTTTTTTGCAAAGTTTCAAGTAGCGTCGAGACAAGAAGTGATTTGTCGAGACTAAAGTCAATATTGCCAGATGTGAAGTCTTGAACACAAAAACCATGCATTAAAATCACCTCAATTCTCGACCCAACTTGAAACTCACGCATGACTTTATTTTCAAACTATTTGAAGATTTTTTCGTCATTTCAAAGCTAATTTTTTTTAAATTAAATTGTTATTCTCGTTGACCAATGAAATACGTGAAAAAGTTAATTTTAACCTTTTATTTCCATTGCTTCAGTTTCCTCACTGTCTCCATCTCCTGATCCGTCACCGGAAATGTCCGCCGATAAAGATTTAACTGATTCACTTGTTGAATTTGTCGTTAAAATAAGATTTTGAGAGTTTTTTGAGCTTCCTGTGTTCATTTTTGCCAATTTTTCAGGCTGAACAGTAGGAAAATTCATGTCTAAAATTTCTACATCTGCATTTGTTTGAATCTTTTTCTCAGTCAAGATAGTCTCTCCTCTATGTATAATTAATGCAGATGAAAGCTGGGAAAAAGCAAGGTAAAAATTACAGTTTAACATTTTTTGATATTTTTAAATCGAAAATTAAACAGATATGATGCTTTTTGAAAATGAGGTAGTTTGGAGAAGAATATTGCTCAAATAAAAAAAGTTTAATTTTAGCAATGCTAAAAATAAGTAACTAATAACAGTGGATATAAAAAAGTAAACTCCAAAAATACTTTCTGATACAATTTATCATATCCAATTAACTCAAATTTGGTTCAATTTGGATAAATATTACATGAATGTTTCACAGTAATTAAGAAAGATATATCCCTTGATTGCCCTCTGTGACATATTTGGTCCCTCAAAAACACGGGGAGGGGTGAGAAAACCACGCGTCCTTTGAAAACAGGTNCCCACAGAGAGAGAGATCTAAAAAGCGCCTAAGAAATAATTTTCGGAAGAATATTGTTCGCACATTATGTTACAGTTCATGCTGTAATGGATTATTTTTTCATGCATTTTTTAGCGGGAAGTTGTTTATTTTATAAATTTAAGTATATTCTTCACAAGATCTTAAGGGGGTAGCAAGCGATGTGGCAGACTGGCGTCAATTAATTTACGAAAAATAATTAGTTGGTCTTATTTTTGTTGCTTATAGTGTTATGCCTGAACAAATAAATGTGTATCAGCTACTATAATCATTTTTATCTATTTTAAAGAACGATTTGAGTTCAAATTTTATTTTATAATTCGTAAATTTCGAAAAATTCAAAGATTATGAAATTTTAAGCATTTTTCGTCCAAAATGTTTTTTCTGATTAATTTTTGAAATTTGTGAATATAAGAACGAAAAAAATAGCCACTTTAACTTTTTCCATTGCATGATGTTTATTGTCTTTTGTGTGTCGATATTCAGAAATATTTCTGATAAATTTTCCGCACATTCAAGTCCAAATCAGTTTTTGTTATTGATTTTTTTGAAATTCCTATAAAACAATTAAGCCAAATCACATGTAAGATTTTAATAGTATCTATTTGATTTCCGTAATTTCAATCGTTGGGAAGGTAAGCGAATATTTGTTTCTGAACTACTGATGAAACTTACAACACTTGCGTCGTGACACCGTTGTGCCATTGAGGCAAATTTACTAAAAAATTTATTTTTTTAAAAATCTAATATAAATTGGCGAGTGTAAATGAGGCTACTTCTTCTTTATTAAAGTGCGAACATTTTTTTATATTTAAACTGAATTGAAGGTCAATTTTTCCGTAAAAAGTGTTTTTTTACTTAAGAATTGTTGAGAAAATAAAAAATATAAATCGTTTGCCAAGAATGAAGCAGTTTTATTAAAGATAAAAAAAAATAAATTTTCACATTTATTTTTCTTTCATAAATCATCCTGAAAAGAATGTATTAATTGCCAATCGCTGCTACCAATGATAAACAATTGATAATAATTTTGCTCTTTAGCGTCCGCATAAAATACATACAATCTTTTTTGGTAGTTTTGAGATCCAATATTTTCATAATATATTTATTTGAAAATTTTCGTTCATTTATCGAAATTTGTTTTTTGGCGCCCCAACGAGAGAACTTTTTCCGGATGACCGCGAGACTATCACGCATACTTTATCTGGTTGATAAGTTCAATATATTTTTATGATATAATATATAGTATCATATAATTAACATACAGTATATATAGATTTTAATCAATTTTTCTTGACGATTTATAAAACTTGCTGATTTTCTTGACTGACTCAGTTAAAATAGCCTGAATCGTTAGTTTTTCGCATTTATCTTTGTAGTTGTAATACATAATGTATAAAATAAATCTTCTGAGACAATTCTAGTATTTTTTTGAGATCTACACTGTTGGAACTACTTCAAAAATTTAGTTTGTTGAAAAATTTGAAAATTATGTCAATATTGGCTTAGATCCAAGGTGAACAAGCTAAAGCATTTTTTTGGAATTTATTTAGGTTATTATAGATATCAAGATAAAAATTTGACAGATACTCCCAATAAGAAGCACGTCTGTACGATATTAATTCTTGATTTAAGCAAATTTGATACCTTTTGTTGAAAACCCACGATTTCACGGTACGATGAGGCCAAAATATGATATTTTATTTGTACAACAGGCGAGTACAAGGACAAAAAATACCATGAAATTGGAATGTTATAAATGGACCATTTGAAATCAAAGTTAAAATGTTTCGAAATGCTCAACTTAAAATCTGGAATTTCAATATTTCTGAGCATAAATAATTCAGACTCTAATTATTCACAATTTTCGACTGAAAAAAAATGAGAGAGTTTTTCGAACTTTATATTTCCAGTTATTTTTAATCTTTCCAACCAAGAACAAATGTAAATGAATATGCTTTTTAATTAAGCTGAATTTGAACAAGATATGAAACACGTCGGAAACTTGTCGTTTGTCCAGGTGCTTGTTTTTTCAATAAGTGTTATGTCCTTAAATCGAGTCATTCAATTTAAATTCATATTGACGCGTCGGAGCGTGGCAAGGTGAGCGAGTCCACGCTCCTCGCGTCTGTTTATCAAAAATAACAGTTTATAATGAACTTATCATATTCAAGCTGTGTTGTATCTAACGACAAGAGTAGGCCGAAAGAGTCGACTTGCGCAGCTCTCGCAGCGGCGCCACGTCATGATGAAGGTTCATGATCAAATGATTCGATTTGAGACCTGGCATCATTCGAAAAAAATAGGCTACGCTTCCACGAAACGAGTCATTTTCCCAATTTTTAAGACTAAATAAGAAGCAATGATTTTAAATCTCAGATGATTGTTGACTACCTCTTTCAAATTTGAATTTCCGAAAGCAGAATCCAATACTTTTTTTACAAAATGCTATTCTCTTATTGTATCAAATTTATAATATATTGAATTTTTCAATTATTGAGTAATTCTGCCGGAATTTGCAGTTTGACAATCTGATTATATCATTAAAATTTAATTAATAGGAGCTATAGGATCATGGCGACATGAAAGTAATGGCCAAATCTTTTAAACGGTATTTGCCCAACAAAAACTGTGGTTTCGATTTGTCAATTATTGTGTAAACAGGCTTTAATCCACGACATTCTAATCGCTGCAAATTGAAGGATGAGTTTCTGATTATTTATGTTGTTCATTTATCCAACTGTACTTCAGAAATGGCAAATGAACTTTAAATGTCAGATATATTGCTCTGTCAAAAAAAAAAAAAAAACGTAATTGAAATTCGCCTCAACAGAATATACTCTTGTAATACTTCACTATTGTCGGTTATACTGGTAATTGACAGCTTAAATAAATAAAGTTGTTCCGAAAAAAAGCGGAACGTGCTACGAGTTACATTAATCCTCAAGATTTTTAGTAATTTGACATCTAGAAATATTTTAAAAAACGAACAACTCTGATTGACAAGTTAAGAGTTCATTGGAACTAATATTAAAAAACTTTCAGAAAAAAAACCTATAATTCTGTCTTAAATGATCCAAAAACAAAATTCTTTACAAGATCGGTCTTTAACATCGATACCAACTTTTTACTTTTGAAATTCCTTAATTTCAATCTTCAATTACAAAGTTATATCGTCAAAACTTTCTGAAATTTTTATTTGTATTCATAGAAATGTGACTAACGGACGTTGTTAACACCCTAGATCTTCATTGGGGACTTTTTCAATCTCGAACTTTGCGGGGGCAATTTTGTGGAATTTTATTGCGCGTTTAGTGGTAACGTATTTTTTCCGCCTTTTTATAATAATTAAATTCATAAAAATACCAAAAATTCGCTAATTTATACGTGACGTACAAAATTATTTTTGCATATTTTTTTTCAATTTGGTATCATTTTTATAATTTGTGCCTCAGAAGTTTTCAGAGCGCAATCTACCAGTTCTGGTAGTAAATTTTTATGATGACACGCAATAGACTTCAAAAAAGCCATTCTTTTGGCGATTTTCCAGCCCTTTCTCAAATTTATCTTTATCTTTTTGCTATGAGACAGAGAAGAAAAGGGTATAAAAGCATCCTTTTTGGAAGCGTGACGAAGCCATGACTATATTTTACTAATCCTAAAATAGAATTTTTGCGAAAATTTTCCAATTAATTTCTGATATTATCTACGTCTCATAATTCTCTTCTAAATAAGACAATTTCTCTGAATACTGTTTGTTAAGATCTCAAATATTTTTATCATCGTCTTTGTTTTGAATATCCGCTCTAATTTTAAGCTCCAACGGTTTTCAAGTCTGTTCTAACTGTCTTCTGATTGAAGCTGAAAAATTTTAATTAGTTTTTTCTATAATTTTCTGGCGGAGAAGATACGCAGATTGGTATGGCGGTGACATGACGGAGTCATTAAAAATTATTCAGTGCAAAAACATTCGTGCTTCACAAATTAATTTTTGATGGCAAATGATAAATGGAAATATTTATAGATGATAAAATTTAGTAGCTATTTATATCATTGTTTGCATTAAAATGACATGGGGTATAACCGAACGGATCAAACAACAATCAAAATGTTTGTTCCTGAATGATGTAGAGTTCTGACGGAACTTAATTCATATCCGAAAACAAGTGCCACCAAGTGGTTTGCATTGAATAAACTTGGCCAAAAAATTTCATGGCCAAAAACAACTAGATCATAACTTTCATTTTCATTAAATGTTTTATTAGGGTTAACTCGTGTTGAAACTACGACTGCTCATTCGAATAAGTCGATACTGAAATTTCTGCGGGAATATGGATATCCCGGATGTCGAAATTGTTGTGGGCGTTTGAGGTTTTCATACAAATTACTTTGAGTGCGGTCATAATGAGTCATTTCAAGATTTAAATTTCCATCTTTTTTTTCAGAATTTTCATCTTGATTGCGTTTGGTAGAGTTGGTAATTACACAGAATTTTGTATTTTTCTTCATGTTACCTTCTGGTAAAACTCCTTTATAAATTTAAAACCTTTCAAATAATCGATATCATGTTGAAGCCAAGGCGTTTTCAATTTTGAAACGAAAAAAATTGATTTCTGTCTCGATATCGAACAAAATTGATCAAACATCGCCGAACGCACCCAATATCCGCTTTTCACCTTTTGATTTAATTCTTATAGATGTGGGTTGAGGAGCCGAATGCCTAACACTCCCTAAGACCGCCCGTCTAGCCATCATGAGGCGGTATCTCTTCTTTTCAGCCCACATCTATTAGATTAATTCGAAAAGGTGACTAAAAGGGATATCGCAATAATCGTACTGCAATTATCGCCGAATCTTTTTAAAATAATTCCCAGCGATATGGGTCTCGGCCATTGTATACGAAAATTGATAACAGTTTCAGAAGGTTAGTTTTTGGAAAAAAATGTAATTTCACATCTGGTTTTCAAAATATTAAATTTTCGCCAAACGATAGGCTAATTTAAAAGGGTGGTTTAGTGATTTTCGAGATTTGCAAGGCTTCGTACGGCTGCTCAATAAAGATAGGAAATTTCTGAAAACATACATCGGAAAGACCTATTCCTTAAAAGCTAGCTACTTCATTATCAGTTTATACCACTCTTAGCCAACCATCTGGTAATACCGCGGTTAAAGACGAGTATCGCGGCTTTTTTCAAAGAAAATAGGATGCCTAGAGCTTATATGGGGAAGTTTGAGCACTTGATGAGAATCTTGCAAAATTGGTCTGAATTTAAGTAAATAGTAGCTGTGTTTTTTTCGATTTTTGCCTCAGGAGTCGGATCTGGTTCGATCTGTCCGAAAAAAGATGTGTTTTCAACGTTTTGATATAAGGCTTCTTCGTGGAAATGCAAGAACGCCATTTTCGGCAATTTTAATCAAGCTCAAAAAATGAGAACATCGAATAGGAAGTATTTTTTCGAATTTCGACCTGATTGGCTTAGTGACTCGTTTAAAAAAGTGCGCGAAATCGACAATTTTAAGATTAAAAGTCATAGATTAGAAAATATAGAATGACGCCAAAAGATTCTGTGGGTACGATTTGCTGAAAATCGATATAAGCAACCATTGTCTTATTTGGAACGCAACGGATTCCATACAAAACTTAGAGTTTTTTTTATAAATATTTATGTTTCGATCTCTAACTTCGAGTGGTGTGGTTTGAAATCAGACCATAAGTGCTTACATCGGTTCAAGCAAATTGTACCCAAGAATTTTTGGGCGTCAGTTTTATTTTCCTAATCATGATCTTTTATTTTCAAGATTGTCGCTTTTGCTCACTTTTGACAATGTCGAGCCAATCAGGTCAAAATTAGAAAACAGTACTTCCTATTACGATTTTCTCACTCTTGGGGCTTGTTAATTCGAAAATGACGTTTCCTGACATTTACACAGAAAAAGCTTTATATCGAAAGCGTCCAAGAACACCCCTTTTTCGGCAGCCACTCGTACGCAGATTGGCGACCTGAAGCAAAAATCGAAAACTCATTTCACCCAAAAATTCAGCCAATTTTAGGGCAGGTTCTCACCAATCCAAAATTTTCCCATATAAGCTCTTGGATCCTTATTTCTTTGAAAAAAAAAACCGAGCACTCGTCTTTAACCGCGGTTAAACAGACTGGTTGGTTAGAGTGGTACTGAAGTGATAGAATGACATTGATGTTAAAGGATAGATCTTTCAATGTTTGATTCAAAAATATTGGCCAACCTGGGCTTTAACTATATTAATTGAGATTGGCCAGTTTGTAGATCTTTAGCTTGCGTGATAAATATGGATACATAAATTTTATGTATGCACACACTCCCTGACACCTAAGTGATACAAAAGCGACCAAGCCAAAATGTGTAAAACTAATCTCCTCCCACGTTTTGATGTCGAAATTCTGAAGATGTTCACAAAACTGTTTAAAGTGGTAGGCGCCAAGTTGTCAACTTTTCGATTATTTTTGTTAAATGATTTTGAGGTTAACTGAATAGATCATAATTAAATGGACACCAGAACAAGTCACTCACTACCTGGGATACTATTTTTCCCACTTAAATAAAAGATGATATTTAATTACTTAAGATAAATTTCAAAAAATTCAATTCGAAGATCATTTCAAAAATTAATGCTGATAAACTGAGGCTATTTCGTAATACAGAATCTAATTCAGCATTATTTACAAACCAAACGAGATGATTGAGAAATCGAGAACAGATTCTTAAAAATCAGGATAGAAAAGGGGGGGGGTATTGATCATTGAGAGTAAAACAGGTGGGCATAAGTTCACATTATTTTGGAATTATAAAACTTAATGACAGTTCGAAAAATTTATCATGCATATGGAATATCCAGCATATGATATGGCAGCATACCTGTTCAGAGAGGGAACAACAAAAATCGTGGGAATGTTACTAGACTGAAGGAATTAACCGTCCTGATTGGCCGACAGGCGGCTCTACACTCAATATCGCTGAAAACTTCCTTATCCACACAACTGAATCTCTTTCCGGATTTTTGTGTTCAACTCCTTGTTAACAGGATATATTTAATTATAGCTGCCTTCGGGAAATTTTTTTTTCCCAAGGGCCACATGAAACGAATATTTATTGGCATTTTAGTGAGAATCAAATTGTACACTAAACATCATTATGCAGTTATAATTTGATTCTTCAGTTTTATCTTGCACTCAACTTTTTTTACTTCTGTTTTCTGAAAAACACTTCCTGCCTTCTTCCAAATTTTGAGTAGAGAATGGTTATTGAAAGTCTCAGGTAGCCATAATGCCGCAATACCAGCCGTACCATTTACAATAACCAAATTTGTAGGGTAGCCAAGGATATCATCTCGTAAAGTTATAATTTGAGGTGCTGCTGCTCCTCTGCTATTCTACGCGGCATTGAAGCTAACCCCAAGCCAGTGTCGAACATCTGTTGGATACAGTTCGTCT
This sequence comes from Oikopleura vanhoeffeni, assembly GCA_004367855.1. Classification (NCBI taxonomy): domain Eukaryota; kingdom Metazoa; phylum Chordata; class Appendicularia; order Copelata; family Oikopleuridae; genus Oikopleura; species Oikopleura vanhoeffeni. Next base: position 99,162 of record SCLH01001371.1, read on the forward strand.
GAGCATAAATAAGATAACTCTGAAATTTAATGTAAAGATACCATAGAAAAAATGACCTCCTATAATGATAGAATATGTTGATTATTTGGGTTTTATGTTCTTTGGACTTAAATTAATGCTTCGAATTAAGTTTACATCAGATTACTATAAAAATTTTACATCTGGAGACATGTTTCTGAAAATCATTTTTCAAAAATCAGTTTTCGAATTTTGAAAAAAATTTGGGAAATTTTTGTGTCGGATTTATTTTAAATTGGATATATCCGAAAATCCTGATAGTCGTCGAAATTCATATCACTACGTTACAAGAATAAAAAGTGACCAATGAAATGACTTGATCTCCGAGAAGTGACGCAGTAGTGATACGTAGTGATACAATTCGACGAAAAGGGCAGGATTCTCGATATTCCTCTGCAATGAGCAATATCCCAATTACACTTTTGTTTAAATCCCGGCACTGACTTAGGAAAAGTAGTGTGTTTTTAGAAGTTAGGGCGGGATATTAACAAAAGTGTGAATATAGGGATATGAATAAAATTTTCCAATGCTATTGTGTGCTTCTTGAACGTTTGCTGTGGTTTTGAAAGTCAAAAAATTGATTTTTTCTTAGCTTTTCTTAATTTGTTGTTCTATGACCAGGACTAGTTTTTGAAAGCACGACTGATTCAGTCTCTGGTTGAGCTTTCAAAATCTACAATAACTACGATCTTAAGTAGCTAGTGATTAAGACTCATAATCGGGCACATTATATACGCTGATGATTGGACTATCTTGCGTGGTAATTTGTTTTAATGTTTCTTCTAATTAGTCGATCTCGTTGCGCTTCTTGAGTTGAAATCGCTACTAAAATCTGCATGCAGTACGGTCATTATATAAACCGTACAGTGTTTCATTTCAAAGGAACTTTAGCTCAGGGGCATCAAATTTTTGGAAAAGTGGTTATCAACGAAGGCACTAATAAGTTATATGTAAATAACTATTTTGGATTTTATACGATGATAACCTTCATCCCCATTTGCATGCATAAATTTTTTAATTACCCGAAAGTTCCGAAATCGATAAAAATTTGCCCAGAAATCCAAGCCATTGGTATGAAGCAGAAATTGCAGAACTGCCATCACAAAAATTGAGCAAAATTCCGATTATTTATGCAAACAAATCACTTGAAAATAGAATGACCCATACAGTGAACAGTCCTGCGGCCTAGGTAGCCCATAACAAGCGTCAAAACAATCTATGCGCAATCTTCACACGGCATTTAATAGAGTTATTGACAAAAAAGGGGTTTTTCGGTTATATAAATTATTTTGAGAAACTTTTAGCGCGGTAAAGGAGTTAATATTTTTGATTTGAACCCAATTATATTTTTTCTTCAGCGACATTCTAGCATTTCAATAATTAAGCATGGTTGCTACATATTGTATTAAAAATTCATTCTTAAGAATTAAGTTTGGTTTATTGTTGAGGGAAAATGATGTTTTGAAATTTTATCTTGAACTTTCACCGGTTTTTCGAAGGTTAAAATTTTTATTGTGCCGCATAATTAAAAAATTTAAATGAAACCATCGTGTCGTTGCTAATGACAAACGTTTAAAACTCAGCAATCACGTACAAATGTCATGAAAAAAGAATTGTTTTATATCTCTCCTTTAGAAAAATAGTAAGGTTTTTATGGATTTTCTGCAGTGCAAACCCAATTTTGTAATTCACTGAAAGTTTCTGAATATTTTTAATATTAAACCACGGCATTTTTGTTATGTCTCACATAATTTTAATAATTATACTCTTTTTATTTTTTACCATTTAAATAAGCCTTAAAATGATTATTCTTGTGCTTGAAAACGTAATCTATAAAGATTTCTTGTAAAGCAGAAGCAGCGTTAAAGAAATACCATAATAGAGAACTGTTGTAGGCAATTAAAGTAGTAGCCCATTATAACTGCCAACCATTCGATAGACATTTATTTTTTGAAAACATCAAATCTGCAACGAAGATTTCTTACCATCAGTAGCAGGACTTGACGATTCTGATAAATTTGTGGCTATAAATTTAATGCAGTTGAATTTAATTTTTTACGTTGATGGAGTGTCCTGGTTTTTCGATTATTTTTTTGAATTCTCAATTAATCGAAAAATCGTACTGGGATAGGTGTATCACTATAACTTATAGTCATAAATTAAACTACTCTCTGAACGATTATTGAAGATCAGTGAACATTTTTACTAAAGATATTTAAGATAATGAGATCAAAAATCATTGTGCTGTAATTTTAGGCCGAAACTTAAGTTGTTTTAAGCCCTCACCTGTTTGAAATGTAATATTACCTACTGCATTTTTGTGTTTTAAAACACACGCAGTATTCTCAAACTTGACAAAAATGAGAAGAATATATTTTTTTGGCTCATTCGGAAACCGCAGAGCGTGACGCAATGATTTCCGGTTAAAACATGAATAAACTCTTGTTAGATAAGTTTGAAGAAAATTTTTTAGTTATTTGACGGTAAAATAACATTGAATGCGTAGGCCTGAAAATGGTTGTTTTGTAAAGTATTTGATTCAGCTTTTATTTCCGGACACTTTTCATTCGTCTATCTTAGAGAGAATTTTCCATGGGCGAGACACTTGTAACAAATGACATTTTTTTTAGCGCGCGATGTGAACCTTCTCAAAAAATCGTCAATTTCAAAATTTTGACCGGGCCAATTACACACCCGATGTAGAAATTGATAATCCAAATTCTTGAAATTAAAAATAAGGGGAACTTTCGGGGGTCTTGTTCAAAACTATTCCGCGACCAAAATGATACTTTCCCTAAATATTTTTGAACACACAGAAATGCAGTGGGTTATAGAGGTAAACTTGTTTTAAAGGTTAATATAAGCGTACACTAAAAGTATATAAACTTACTTTTCTGAATAATTTCTTCAATATTTTCGGGCAACACACGCCAGTTTTCTTTGCAAACATCTGTAAAACTTCGATAGCTTCTTTAAACTCGTCCCTATGGTGTACATTTTGGAGATGTTTGGCAATAATAATAAATGGCAGTATTGTCTGACAAGAGAGCTAAAAATGGAGTAGGAATGCGATTTAAAAGGTCAGTTAACGTCAACTCTAACAAGTAGGACAGATAAAATTCGGTAGGATAATCGACTGTGAACGTCCTCTTGACTCTATATCCCATATTCACATTTTGTTAATATCGGCCCTGATTAGGAAACGTAGTGTTTTTAAGTAGTAGGCCGGATATTAACAAAAGTGGTCGAATAGGGGATAAGTCCAACTGGGAGCGAGGGGCCAGGTTAGTGAACTGGCGAACAATACGAGGCTGCCGTCGTCGAGGTAGTCTTTAATATATCATCCATATACAGTATAATTTAGTCTTGATTTACCGTCGTTTTGATAAAAATATATCTTTTCCGAACGGAACTCCAATCTCAAAAACGCTTACTATCTGCTATAGCGCGTGTTCGAAATCCATCGATGTTGTCTAAGTGAATTGTCTTAGTGATTGTCCTTTGGTAATTAACATCGATAACATTTAGCGGTTCCAGTTATTAAGATCCCTTACATATAATCATATTCATGATAATCACTGAGCAACATTAGTGGGGTTTCGACACGCGCTTATAGAGATAGTAAGCGTTTTTGAGATGAGTTCCGTTGAAAAAGGATATTGAAAGAAGATATGATAGATGAATATTAGGGTGTCATCTATCTGGAAGGTCGAAAAAATGTGGAATTATTTTTTTTTGTGGTTCATATGAATACCTAGAATTTTCGAACCCAACCAATTTTTGAAAAGTAATTTTTTTTGAAATGCAGTCAAAAATAATATTATCGCTAATTTTCATTTTTTGTATTTATCTATGTTTCCGATTAAGTTGGTTAGGTGACACTTAGATATATAGGTTATATGATAAGTCTATTTAATTAAAAATAAACAAATTTTTACATAAGACATTTGAAATAAAAAATTTTAAAACTCAAAAAATTGCCGGTATTTAAGACGGTAATTCTTGTTTTTCAATGTAGTCTCGTTAAAATTATGGAATTTATAGCAAACAAATTGAAAAAAGTGGGACCCTGTCCCCCGATTTCAATTGCAACTGTCCTAGATCTTAATAAATATTTTGATGATGTTAGAGGCAATGGTGAAAAAATTGTTTTCATGACAAAACAAAAACAATTTTTCTGAGGTTTTTTTTTAATCGGAGAGGTACAAAAGTATGCAGTGTCCACTATAAAATTGACCTATAGAAAGTACTGGGTGGGATTGTTCCTAATTCTTTTCGGGGCAAATATATTATATATAAATTAATTATTAATAAATCAAATGCGAATCGGTAAGAAAAAATTTGAAAATCAAAATTATGATTTTATTGCCTCTGAACTCGATTTTTTCGACAAAAAAACGTAAAATTAGATATAAAAAGAATGCTGTTTGTTCGAAAAAAATTATTATCAAATTAATACTCGCTGACTTCAGTACTGCAGTTTTTTTGTATGTACACTTAGATCTGTTTTCTGTTTGGATGGTGTCCTATGACACTTCTTTTGGATTTTTTTTCAGATTTTCCGAATATTTTTCTACACACTGGAAAAATTTTAAGAATGTGTTTTCCATAGTTCAGACAAGTTAACGACAACGGGGGTGGTCGTTTTGGTGTGTTACAAATTCGCGTCAGTATTGGCTTTTGGTTTGAATAGCTGAGCTCACATAAAAAATGTCGCGAATTCGGAAGAATCTCCCATCAGTATTGTAATAACAAATATTTATAAAAAATAATTGCAAGTGGGAAATTCCATTTTCCACCGCTAATCCAATGACCACTCAAAGTTCTCCAATTTGTATTTCATCCGAAATGGGTGAAATTAATGCGTATCCAACGCCAAAAACATAATTACTGGCTAATCATAGCTAATGCGTTTGAACGGACCACAATTCGACAATATAAACAGACATGGAAATATAAGCTATATGAATAAATCACTCATGAACACCCAATTACCAAGCAGTGACCAGCCAGTTTGGACTTTGAAAAAGGTCCACAAAACCGATGCAGGCAAAACGCCAGTATATGCAGTCTATGCCGAAGTCTTAATACAAGTCAATCATATTAAAATGTGGCATACTATAAGAATCGCATATCCCTGCATGAGCCGAGTAAACTTAAATTGATTTGCCTTTTTTATATTAAGATAATGGAAATAAGAGATTTTAAGTTACTCGGTCATATGATCGATATCCCTTTAAACACTTCGCTGGATTGAGAGATGTAGGCTGACAAAGCGGCTAGGGAGCACAATCGGGAAACAACCCTTCCCCCCCTCAAGAACCCTCTAGCACCATTGAGGCCGCTTTTCAGCCGCACATTCTCTCAGAATCCAGCGAAAAGTGTTGAAGGGAATCGATCAATATATGCCTACGTAAACTTTAAAAATTATTCCCTATTGTTTTAACAGGCAAATAAGTTTTTAAAGTGACGCCAGGCAAATGATCGATAATAGTCCTATACAGACTTCAAAAATCACGATGCGTACAATTGTACATCCGCCGTTTATTATTTCATCATAAGCACCAGATTTTTGGAGAAACGTCCTTATTCCACTTTAAATAACAGATGATTTATTTTTATCTGATTTTTTATATAAATGCAATCAAAAACCAAGAAGCTTTTTGATGCGTGTTTAAGGCACGAAACTCGTAATATAACCTCGGAAATAACCGCTTAAGAAATAGTAATTGGTCTTTAAAAAAAATTTAATGTTAAGTCTTGAGGATTAAACAAAAACCATAATTATTAATATAACGAAACTTGAAAATGAATTCATTGGTTATACTCTGGCGCCTCATTTTGACATCAATATCGAGATTGATTCAATCTGCAGTTGGTTTGATAGTTTTCCGTATTATCAGTTAACTACCATTCGGAGTGCGCGGAAGTGCTATCTGTGCCCATAAGCACAGTCTGAGTACACAGATGAAGAATTCAATATCAATTTTTTTGACTCTGATTCCTGAACGAAAGTCCAACTTTGCAGTACAATGGATATGAGATAAGTGACAATAATAGTATTCTTCGCCTGAATGAAAAATTGTGGGTTTTTTTGTTCGTTTATGAATTTGAATATCCTCTCACACTATCCGGAATATCCCGGCCTGTATAGTTAACGTGTGTGTTTTTGAAGTAGTAGGGCGCGCGGATAGTGTGAAGAGGGAAGTATACGGTCAGAAACTTGAGAAAACTATTTTTTGTTACAAAATCTTCATGAGCGCACGGTGCTTTTTTTTTGAGGTGAATGGGAAACATTACAATTCCTAGAAATGGATAAAAATATAAAAATTGGGAGGAGAATCAGTTCGCGAAAAAAAAAAAATTTGCTCGAGAAATTTTTTGAAATACTGCTCTGTTATTGGGTAACGTTTTAAGGCCGTTTGGCGGACACTTATTTGAGTTTGATTGATTGATACGAGCAGGTGCCCAGAATTTGACTACTAATGGAAAGAAGCGACCAGGGATTTGAAAGAAAAAGGACTCTAGCAAAAAATTTTTTCGCGAACTGATTCTCCTCCTCTTCTTTTTTTCTTTTTATCCAGCATAGGAATTTTAATGTTCCTTAATCACCCTTAAAAACACGCGTGAGGCGTAATATTTTTAAAAATGCATGTCAAATTCGAAATTTAGCAAACTTTTTATTGATTCTAATAAAAGAAACATTATAGGAATTATCATTTTTTGAATTATGTGTCACTATTGAATACCAAATGTTTTTTTACGTTTTATTGAAGAAGTTATCGATTGGTGTTTCAAACTCTTCCCAAAAGTACAATACATACTCCACTCACGCCTGCGGCCGAAGAAAAATGCTACATAAAGTCAACGAAGACAATAAGGGATGGAATGTTAGGATTCAACAAACTAAAATGAGACTCCATATGCTGAGACATGTCTGGACCTCACTGGTCCGGTCAATGTCATACTGTAGATTTACATTCCGATAAAACTTCGTCGGTGGCAAATCTTCCAAGACATAAGTCGAATAAAGCTGTTGTGGAAGAGTTCAAAAATGTAATCTCGTCATTCCCACTCATCGTCATCAAATTTTAAGTTGGTTATATTTTTGTGAAGAATGGCTTTTGGGGAGAAAACGAACTTCCAAAATTTCCACTCATATACAAGCGTGAACAAGATTGAGTTAAACAACATTTTTTCACTTTTATGAGAAATCTAAGAAGATTGAAGGAGTTGTGGGTATTGAAAGGTTGAAATCATGTTATGAATTAATCTTTACGAAGTACTTGTTTATAAATTATTGATATGTGATTTTTGCATGCAAAATATACTTATTTTTGTAAATATTTTATATGCAAAATCTTTTTCCTTCGAATTGTGAAAATTATCGGCAAAATTTACTAAATCCTACAAAATAATGCCTTAAACGTGCCTTGTTCTTACTTGCCATATTTTTAGTGTTCATCTTAAAATGAATCTCAAACGACGCTGAAAACCGCTAGATTGTGATAACAATGATAGATATTATACATTTTCATCGTTATAGTTTTTGAGACTTTTTTAAGCAGTTTGTGCGTTGTTGAGCTGACATTAAAAAAATGCAAATTAATTATCAGCTGTGAGAGCAGAATCAATTTCTCTGTCCCAGTAAACCGTCCAATTATGCAGTATGTTTCAAACACCTATGATCAGGCCGTATACATCCAAAAAAACCAGCCCAAAGAACCCAAAATCCTCCTAAAATTGCCAATTAAAGATGCTCCCAGGAGGATCAGTAGTAGGGTGGTCAAGGATATTAAAAAATGCTGAGAATCTTAAATTTTTTACAATAATTGCCAAATAATTTGAAATGAACTAAGTACCCTATCTGAGGCTCAAAATAATGTAAACTTTCGTATTCCTGTTCATCCCAAATCTCTCACACTAATAATGTTGGTTTAGCCGAACGAGTCGAATAAAAACAATCTTTGATTGAAAAAATATAATAAAAAATAGTTCTGAATAGTCTGAAATCAGAATATTTTAGTTTTCAATTCTGAGTGACCCAAAAAATTGTTTTTTTTGCATCATCATAGATCCATCAAATAGCAAATTGTATCCATTGATCCCAATGAAATTTTAAATATGATTCCGGCATCATAGTCTTTTTTTCTAACCAAAGTGGTCTTTAATACGTGAATACAATTAATGTAACATTTGAAAAAACCCTATTCAAATTAAAATGAACTCATTGTTGACGAAAAGATATCTTTTTATAATCTGAGTAATCCTTGGCTACCCTTATCAATAGTTGATATCTCGATATATGGGGCAATGATCCCATAATTTTTTCCAAAAGCTCATTGTCATCTCTCGAAGATCAAATTTTTTTTAACAAATATTCGTTCTCTTTTTTTAGAGAAAAATTAAATAATCCCCAAGGTTCCCTAGCGTCAGCACCTAATACAATTTGGCTCTGAAAAGAATTGATTGTTTCCATTGTAATCTCGTAAGTGGGGAAAGTTTCGGTACTGTTTGATTTTAGTTTAACCATATTTCGAGCATTATCAAAGTTTAGAAATCTTTTGAAAAAACTACTTTTAAAAATTGAATAAAATAATTTTTAGGACATTTTTGACATATTAATATCGGTGGTAAAATTGGCTTGTCCCTTGACATTCATTTGATTTAGCCATAATAATATTTTAAGGTTGACCGGATAAATTTTTAAATGTCTTTATGAAACAGTACGTGTTATAAAGTTTGAAGATGAAAATTATTCTACAGAGTTCAAAAAAAGCGTATAATATAATCCTTATGCACTTTTGGTTCGGATGCTAGCCACTACTTCCTTTTAACGTTGTGGCTACGCATTCTAACCAGAAAAGTGATAAGGGGATATGGATGGATCGCTATCCCGGTTTCCCACTAAGTCATGTTAAAAATGCTGCATACTCTGTAGCGCGTACTTCGAAATCCCACTAGTGTTGTCTCAGTGATTGTCTTGAGAGAATTAGGCAAGGGTGCTTGATTTGGGACCACCAAGTTGATCGGTATGTTATCACTCAAGCAATTCACTAAGAAAACATTAGGGATTCGAACACGCGCTAAAGTAACAGATAGCAAGCATTTTAAAGGATGGATCTTACAAATCCAGATACTATTTAAAACTTCAATTGACACAACAAACTATATAGATGAAGGTACTTGAACGTCATTTTTTGAAAAATATATCAAATATCTAAAATTCAACATCTTAACAACCTTGGGGCAAGTTTTTAAGAAGTATAAAAATACTTTTAATTATTAACTTTTTAATAATTTTTTTAATTTTGGAATCATTTTTTTAATCAGTAAAAATTAAACCTAGTCAATCATTATCATAACCATATTTGTTTGACCAATTTCAGGTATACAACTAACCAATGTACCCCACGATAACTTTCAGTGTACACATATTCAAGATTTACTGATTTCGCAAGTTTCAACTGGGTAATACAGACTTTAAACCAAAAATGAAATGCCGAAGCTAGTATTATTTTTTTAAAATATCTACAAAAGTGATATTACATCAATTATCCAATCTGGGTCATCAATCTGTTCACAAAAAAAAATAACTATAATTTTCAAGTTTTTTTAAAATTGAATTTCAAACTGGATGAAAATGTCCTAAATACGCAAATTTTTGATCAAACTCTGAAATTTTAAGCCCCCACTTTGTGATTTTCAATTCAAGGTTTTCTAGCGTCAACGGTGGCTATTCGAATGTGTTGAACTTTTCTGCGAATTGTTCAAGACTTATTCTTTCTGATATGATATCTTGATTTAAAACTCCCGGATTTCTTAAAAAAGCAAGTTTTACAGAAAAGTCACAATTTTCTAGGCAGTCAAGATAGTAAATGATCTTCACACGAATTTTTCGGGATCAATATAAGTCGAATAAGGTCGTGACAGAAAGGATCAAATTGTGATTTTTAACTCAGTGTGTGCCAGTTGACCTTGCTTCTGAGTTCAGTGTTTTTTGAGATGCTGAGTAACATGTGCAGGTCAAAAAATAGGTTCTAAATAAAAAATTTCATTTTTTCAAATTTTTTTTGCTTCTTATCTTGTGCTTCCCGATATTGTGCTCACTGCAATTCGTCAGCATTATCCTTTAAGACCTTTTGATATCTAAGAGATGTGGGGCACATTTGGGCTGAAAAGAAGAGAAAGCGGCCTCATGAATGATAGAAAGGGGTCTTCAAGAGTGTGTTAAGATTGGTCCTCAACCTCACATCTCTTCGATTAATCAAAAGGTCATAAAGGGATATCTTATGCCCTCTGTGACATATTTGGTCCCTCAAAACACGGGGTGAGCAACGACATCTTCACTGCAAAACGAGTCATCCGATGTACTTCTTAGATAGCTCAAACTGACAATTATCTTTATTACACGGCGGGGTGCCGGCGTATAGTTAGAAATTTTGTCGCCAAAAAACCCTAACTATACGCGTAATTGTAACTATACGCGTACTTTCTAACTATCGCGTCTTTTGGGCAAAATGTGCTCTGATTGGTCATTTGGACAATATCTAGGAGTTTAAAATTGCGTTAAAATATGCGTGTAGAGTAAGAATTTTTGGTGATTTTAAAGTTATATTTTTCGTTACAAATCTTCTAGGATGTATAATTTAATTTTATTTGAAAAAATGAAATACAAGTTAATTTTAAAATAAACATGAATTCGAAAAAGATTTATCCGAAAATCGTTAAAATGTCAACGGACAATGGAAATTATAATAAAAAAAATTGCTCACCAGTAAATGATTTACTGTAATAACTCAGAAAACCAGAGAAACAAATATTTTATATCTGAATAACTATTGGCGTATTTTCAAGCTAGCCGAAATTTGTCTGCGAGACTTGAAAACATTTTTTTAAACTTCTTTGAAATACCGACACTTCAATTGGTCAATCTGAACATGTTTTAAAAAAGTGTATTTTTCATTGTCGCGCCGACTGTAGAATCTTGGTCTGAACATCTGGTTTAAAAACGCCCTTATCTTTTGCCTAGGAACAGTTTTGAAAAAAAACCCTTATCTTTTGCCTATACGCGCCGCACGCCAGGAACCGAATCACATTTAATTTTCTAAATGCGTAGGTTTTTGCGGAGGCTACGTAGGTTTTTGCGTGGAATCTAACTATACGCGTATAACTATACCGCCGACCTGCTGTAATATAAAACGTCATGAATTGGTTTTAATAGGACAATGATTTTATTTTTTTTTTCAAAAGAATTTCTGAAATTGTTTAATTTATTACTTTTTGTTAAAAAATATAAACAAGAGGTCTGATAAAAACATAGAAACAATGGTCTGGATTCGGACCATTTGTTATTTTGTATATTTCACTAGATATTGTGGCACAGTTTTGAGCTATCTAAGAACCTAATCGAATAACCCTGTTTTTCAAAGGACGCGTGGTTTTCTCACGCTGGGACCAAATATGTCACAGAGGGCAATAAAGGGATATGAGTGACGATTGCGTGAGCAACAAAATGCGGGAAGCCACAAGATAAAGAAGCAAAAAAAAATTTGGAAATAAAATTTTTATTTAGAAACCTATTTTTTGAATGAACATGTGTACTCAGCATCTCAAAAAAACACTGAACTCAGAAGAAGGTCAACTGGCACACACTGGTTAAAAATACAAATTTGATCCTTTCTGTCACGACCTTATGATTCATATTTATCCCGAAAAATTCGTGTAAGATTCATTTACTATCTGACTGCGCTAGAAAATTGTGACTTTTCTGTAAAACTTCTTTTTTAAGAAATCCCGTGAGTTTTAAATCAAGATATCAATATCAGAAGAATAAACTGAACAATTCGCAGAAAAGTCAACACATTCGAAGTAGCCACAGTTGACGCTAGAAAACCTGAATGAAAAATCACAAGTGGGGCTTAAAATTTCAGAGTTTGATCAAAAATTTGCGTATTTAGGACAATTTCATCAGTTGAAATTCAATTAAAAAAACTTGAAAGATAATATAGTTATTTTTGTGAAACAGATGATGCCCAGAAATTTGGATAATTGATGTAATAATCACTTTGTAGATATTTAAAAAAATAATTACTAGCTTCGGCTATTCATTTTTGTTTAAAGTCTGTATTACACAGTTGAAAACTTGCAAATCAGTAAATCTGGAATATGTGTACACTTGAAAGTTATAGTGGGGGGTACAATTGGTTAGTTGATGACCCTTAAATTGGTCAAACGAATAGGTTATTGATAATTATTGACTAGGTTTATATTTACTGATTAAAAAATGATTCAAAATTAAAAAAATTATTAATAAAGTTATAATTAAAATTATATTTATACTCTTAAAAATTGCCCCAAGGTTTTTAAGATGTGAATTTAGATATTTGATATATTTTTCAAAAAATGACGTTCAAGTACCTTCATCTTATAGTTTGTTGGTCAATTTGAAGTTTTAAATAGTATCTGGATTGTAAGTCCATCTTAAAAATGCTTGCTATCTGTATAGCGCGTGTTCGAATCCCCTAATGTTTTCTTAGTGATTGCTTGAGTGATAACATACCGATCAACTTTGGTGGTCCCAATATCAAGCACCCTTGCCTATATTCATACTCAAGACAATCACTGAGACAACACTAGTGGGATTCGAATACGCGCTACAGAGATAGCAAGCATTTTTAACATGAACTTAGGTGGGGAAAACGGTATGCGAATCCATCCATATCCCCTTATCACTTTTTGGTTAGAATGCGTAGCCACAACGTTAAAAGGAGTAGTGGCTACGCATCCTAACCAAAAGTGATAAAGGGATATATTATACGCTTTTTTTGAACTCTGTAGAATAATGTCATCTCAAAATTTATAAACGTACCGGTATAAAAGACATTTAAAAATTTATCGGTCAACCTTGAAAAATATTTATTATGGTAAATCAAATGAATGTGCCAAGGGGACAAGCCAATTTTACTACACCGATATTATATGTCAAATATGTCTAAAAATTACTTTTTATTCCATTTTTTAAAAGTGTTTTTTCAAAAGATTTCTAAACTTTGATAATTCTCGAAAATATGTTAAACTAAATCAAACAAGTACCGGAACTTTCCCTACGAAGATTACAATGGAAACAATCAATTCTTTTCAGAGCAAATTGTATAGTTGTGACGCTTAGTGAAACCTTGGGGATTATTTAATTTTCTCTAAAAAAGAGAGAACGAATTTTGTTAAAAAAAATTTGATCTTGAGAGATGACAAATGAGGGTTTTGAAAAAATATGGGATCATTTGCCCCATATATCGAGATATCAACTATTGATAAGGGTAGCCAAGGATTTTCAGATTATAAAAGATATCTTTTTCTCAACATGAGTGTCATTTTTAATTGAATAGGGTTTTCAAATTGTTGACATTAATTGTATTCACTATAAGGACACTTTGGTTAGAAAAAAGATATGATGCGGAATATATAGAATCTTCATTGGAGATCAATGGAATATCAATTTTCTATTTGATGATCATGATGATGAAAAAAACAATTTTTTTGGTCACTACAGAATTTAAAACTAAAATATTCTGATTTCGACTATTCAAATATTTTTTATTATATTTTGTCAATCAAAGATTGTTTTTATTCGACGTTTCGGCTAAACAGACATTATTAGTGTGAGAGATTTGGATGAACAGGAATCGAAAGTTTACATATTTTGAGCCTCAGATAGGGTACTTAGTTATTCAAATATTTGCTAATTATTGTAAAAAAATTTAAGATTCTCGAGCATTTTTTAATATCCTTGACCACCCTACTACTGATCCTCACTGGAGCATCTTTAATGGCAATTTTAGGAGGATTTTGGGTTCTTTGGGTGGTTTTTGGATTGTATACGCCTGATCATAGGTGTTTGAACATACTGGATGAATTGGACGGTAATTTTACTTGGACAGAGAAATTGAATCTGCTCTCACCAGCTGATAATAATTGCATNTATCATTGTTATCACAATCTAGCGAGTTTTCAGCGGTCGTTTGAGATTCATTTTAAATGAACACTGAAAAATATGGAAGTAAGAACAAGGGCACGTTTAAGGCATATATTTTGTAGGAATTTAGTAAATTTTCGATAATTTTCACAATTTGAAGAAAAAGATTTTGCATATAAAATATTTACAAAAATAAGTATTTTTGCTGCAAAATCACATCATATAATTTATAAACAAGACTCGTAAGATTATTTCATAACATGATTTCAACCTTCAATACCCACAACTCCTTCAATTCTTATATTTCTCATAAAAGTTAAAAAAAACTGTTGTTTAACTCATCTTGTTCACGCTTGTTATATTGAGTGGACATTTTTTGAAGTTCGTTTTCTCCCCGAAATAGCCATTTCCACAAAAAAATATAACCAACTTAAAATTTTGATGACGAGATTGGGAATGACGAGATTACATTTTTGAACTTTCCGACAGACAGCGTTGATTTCGACTTATGTCTGGAAGAATTTCGCACCGACGAAGTTTTATCGGAATGTAAATCTTACAGTTATGACTTGACCGGAGTGAGTCCAGACATGTTCTCAGCAGTAATGGAGTTCGATTTAGTTTGTGAAAAATCCTACATTCCTTCCCTTATGTCTTCTGTGACTTTTGTAGCATTTTTCTTCGGCGCAGGCGTGAGTGGATATGTATCTGATACTTTTGGGTAAGATTTTGAAACACAATCGATAACTTCTCAATAAAACGTAAAAACACTGGTATTCAATAGTGACAATAATTCAAAAATGATTAATTCTATAATGTTTCATTTTATTTAGAATCAATAAAAGTTTTGCTAAATTTCCCGAATTATGACATGCATTGTTAAAAAATACTCTACGCCTCACGGTGTTTTTTAAGGGTGATTAAGAAACATTAAAATTCCTATGATGGATAAAAATAAAAAAAAAAGAGGAGGAGAATCAGTTCGCGAAAAAATTTTTTTGCTAGAGTCCTTTTCTTTCAAATCCCTGGTCGCTTTTTTCATTAGTAGTCAAATTTTACTGGGCACCTGCTCGTATCAATCATCAAACTCAAATAGTGCGCAAACGGCTGTAAAAACGTTACCCAATAACAGAGCAGTATTTCAAAAAATTTCTCGAGCAAATTTTTTTTTTCGCGAACTGATTCTCCTCCGCAATTTTTTATTTTTATCCATCATAGGAATTTTAATGTTTCCCATTCACCCTCAAAAAAAGCACCGTGCGCCTCATGAAGAGTTTTTGGTAACAAAAAATAGTTTTCTCAAGTCGACCGTATATCCCTCTTTCACACTATCCGGCCATTATACTCAAAACACACAACGTTAACTATACAGGGCCGGGATATTCCGGATAGTGTGATAAGGGGATATTTAATATTTCAAAACGAACAAAAAAACCCACAATTTTTCATTCAGGCGCAAAAATACTATTATTGTCACATTATTCATATCAATTGTACTGCAAGTTGGACTTTCGTTCAGGAATCAGGTCAAAAATTGATATTGAATTCTTTATCTGTGTACTCAGACTGTGCTTATTGGCACAGATATGCACTTCCGCGCACCCGAATGGTAGTTAACCTGATAATACGAAAACTATTCAAACCAACTGCAGATTGAATCAATCTGATTGATGTCAAAATGAGGGCGCCAGATTATAACCAATGAATTCATTTTCAAGTTTCGTTATTAATAATTATGGTTTTTGTTAATCTCAAGATTAAATTAAATTTTTTTTAAAGACCGAATTACTATTTCTTAAGCGGTATTTCCGAGTTATTTACGAGTTTCGTGCCTTAAACACGCATAAAAAGCTTCTTGGTGCAGTTTTTATAAAAAATCAGATAAAAATAAGAATCTGTTATAAAGTGGGAATAAACGGACGTTTCTCCAAAAATCTGGTGTTATTGGACTGAAATAATAACGGCGTGTAAATTGTCGTGATTTTTGAAATGTCTTGTATAGACTATATC
>SCLH01001371.1:115636-138005 GCA_004367855.1 Oikopleura vanhoeffeni
CTTAAATCTCTTATTCCATATTCTTTTAAAAGGCAAATAAGAGATTTAAGTTACTCGGGCATCATGAAGGATATGGTATAGTATGCACATTAATATGATTGATTTTTAATTAAGACTTCGGGCATGAAACTGGAAATATTTTTTATCTTCTTTCGCGTGAAAAATGAGCGATTTTTTTCCTTCCTGCAGCCGTGCCAGCCACTCTCATGTATTTGTTTTGTGCGGCGCACTCTCAAAATGACTGGCGTTTTGCCCTGCATCGGATTTTGTGACCTTTTCAAAGTCCAAACTGGTGGTCACTGTTGGTAATTTGGGTGTTCATGAGTGGATTTATTCATATAGCTTATATTGCCATGTCTGTTTATATTGTCGAAATTGTTGGTCCGTCAAAACGGCGATTAGCTATGATAGCCAGTATTATGTTTGGCGTTGGATACGCATTAATTTCACCCATTTCGTATGGAATACCAAATTGGAGAACTTTGAGTTGGTCATTGGATAAGGGTGGAAAATGAGAATTCCCACTTGCATTAATTTTGTTTTTATAAATATTTGATATTACAATACTGATGGGAAATTTTCCGAATTCGCGACATTTTTTATGTGAGCTCAGCTATTCAAACCAAAGAGCCAATGACTGACGCGAATTGTAACTACACAACACCGAACCACCCCCGTTTTTCTTAATTGTCTGAAACATATGGAAAAACATTTTCAAAATTTTTCCAGGTGTAGAAAAATATTCGGAAAAATTGAAAAAAAATCCAAAAGAAGTGTCATAGGACACCATCAATCCAAGATATACATATCTAAGATGTACATACCAAAAAACTGGCAGTTACTGAAGTCAGCGAGGTAGTTAATTTGATAATAATTTTTTTCGGACCAAACAGGCATTCTTTTTCATCTAATTTTTACGTTTTTTTTGTCGAAAAATCGAGGTTCAGGAGGCAAAAAACCATAATTTTGAATTTTCAAATTTTTTCATTACCGATTCGGCATTTGGTTTATAATAATTAATTTGATAATAATTATTTGCCCCAAAGAATTTTAGGAACAATCCACCCAGTACTTCTATAGGTCAATTTTTATAGTGGACACGCTAACTTTTGTACCTCTCGATTTAAAAAAAACCTCAGAAAATTGTTTTTGTTTTGTATGAAAACAATTTTACAGGCCATTGCCTCTAACATGATCAAAATATTATTAAGTCAAGGACAGTTGCAATTGAAGTCGGGGACAGGGTCCCATTTTTTCAATTTGTTTGTATAATGTCGATAATTTTAACGAGATACCATTTGAAAACAAGAATTTTATTGTCCTACTTGTTAGATTTGACTTTGAACTGACTTTTAAATCGCATTTCCTACTCCATTTTAGCTCTCATGTCAATTACAATACTGCCCATTTATTATTTATTGCCAACATCTCCAAAATGGCTACACTCTAGGGGACGAGTTAAAGAAGCTATCGAAGTTTTACAGATGTTTGCAAAGAAAACTGGCGTAGTGTTGCCCGAAAATATTGAAGAAATTATTTCAGAAAGTAAGTTTATATACTTTTAGTGTACGCTTATATTAAACCTTAAAACAGAGTTTACCTCTTTAACCCCCACCTGCATTTCTGTGTGTTCAAAAATATTTAGGGAAAGTATCATTTTGGTCAGCGGAATATTTGAACAGACCCCCGAAAGTTCCCCTTATTTTTAATTTCAAGAATTTTGGCATTATCAATTTCTACCATCGGGTGGTGTAATTGGCGGTCAAAATTTGAAATTGACGATTTGAGAAGGTTCACATCGCGCGCAAGAAATGTCATTTGGTACAAATTGTCGCCCATGAAATTCTCTCTAAGATAGACGAATGAAAAGTTTCCGGAAGATAAGAACTGAATCAAATACTTTAAAACAACCATTTTCAGCCTACGCATTTTCAATGGTTAAATTTTACCTTCAAATAACTAAAAATTTTTCTTCAAACTTATCTAACAAGAGTTTATTCTGTTTTAACCGGAAATTCATTGCGGTCACGCTCTTGCGGTTTCGAATTAGCAAAAAATCAATATTTATCTCATTTTTGTCAAGTTTGAATACTCGTGTGTTTTAAAACACAAAAATGCAGGTAGGTAATATTACATTTCAAACAGGTGAGGGTTAAACAAGTAAGTTTCGGCCGTAAATTAAGGCAAATGTTTTTTGAATTATTATTTAAATATCTTTAGTAAAAAATTTTCACTGATTCAATAATCTTTCAGAGAGATAGTGTAATTTATAGACTATAAGTTATAGTGTTACACTATCCCAGGTACGATTTTTGGATAAGTTGAGATATTCAAAAAAATAATCGAAAAACCAGGACACTCATCAACGTTAAAAAATTTTTCAAACTGTATGAATTTATAGCCACAAATTTTCAGAATCGTCAAGTCCTGCTACTGATGGTGAGAAATCTTCGTTGCAGATTGTGATGGTTTTCAAAAATAAATTCTATCGAATTGTGGCAGTTATAATGGGCTATACATTTATTGCTACAACAGTTCTCTATTATGGTATTTCTTTTAACGCTGCTGCTTTACCAGGAAATCTTTATGATACGGGTTTTCAAGGACGAAATATCATTTTAAGGCCTTATTTAAATGGTAAAAATAAAAAGTGATAATTATTAAAAATTTATGTGGACATAACAAAAATGGCCGTGGTTTAATATTAAATATTCAGAAACTTTCATGAAATTACAAAATTGGTTGCACTGCAGAAAATCCATAAAAACCTTATCTATTTTTCTAAAGGAGAAGTATAAAACAATTCTTTTTTCATGACATTTTACGTGATGCTGAGTTTTATTTAACGTTTGTCATTAGCAACGACACGATGGTTTCATTTAAATTTTTTAAATTATGCGGCAATAAAAATTTTAACCTTCGAAACCGGTGAAAGTTCAAGATAAATTTCAAAATCATCATTTTCCCTCAACAATAAACCAAACTTATCTTAAGAATGAATTTTAAATAACAATATTAGCAACCATGGCTTAATTATTAATTAGAATGTCGCTGAAGAAAAAAGATATAAATTGGGTTCAAATAAAAAATATAACTCTTTACCGCGCTAAAATTTTCTCAAAATAATTTGATTATAACCGAAAAACCCCTTTTTTGTCAATAACTCTATAAATGGCCTTGTGGAAATTGCTGCATATATTGTTTTGATGCTTGTTATGGGCTACCTAGGCCGCAGGACTGTCACTGTTGGGTCAATTCTATTTTCAAGTGTTGTTTGCATAATAATTGGAATTTTGCTCAATTTTGATGATGGCAGTTCTGCAATTTCTGCTTCATACCAATGGCTTGGATTTCTGGGCAAATTTTTGATTTCGGGAACTTTCGGGTAATTAAAAAATTTATGCCTGCAAATGGGATGAAGGTTATCATCGTATAAATCCGAAAATAAGTTATTACTAATAACTTATTAGTGCCTTCGTTGATAACCACTTTTCCAAAAATGACTGCTGAGCTAAAGTTCCTTTGAAATGAAACACTGTACGGTTTATATAATGACCTGTACTGCATGTCAGATTTTAGTTAGCAATTTCAGCTCCAGAAGGAAAACGAGATCGACTAATAAGAAGAAACATTAAACAAAATTACCACGCAAAATAGTCAATCATCATGCGTATAATCATGTGCTGACTTGAGCTTAAATCGCTAGCTACTTAAATCTTAGTTATTGTAGATTTGAAAGGTCACCAGGCTGAATCAGGTCGTGTTCAAAAACTAGTCCTGGTCATAGAACAAAAAATTAAGAAAAGCTAAGAAAAATCAATTTTGACTTTCAAAACCACAGACAAACTTCAAAAAGAAGCAAACTATCATTTGAAAATTTTATCATATCCCTTATTCACACTTTTGTTAATATCCCGACCCTACTTCTTAAAAACACACTACTTTTCCTAATCAGGGCCGGGATATTAACAAAAGTGTGAATAGTGGATATTGCTCATTGTTGAGAGATATCGAAAATCCTGCCTAGTCGTCGAATTGTATCACTACGTCACAAATAGAGAAATCCAGTTAATTCATTGGTCACTTCTCGAGAATCAAGTCATTTTATTAGTCACTTTTTATTCTTGTGACGTAGTGATGAATTTCGACGACTAGTCAGGATTTTCGATATATCCAATTAAAATAAATCCGACATCAAAATTTCAATTTTTTCAAAAATTCGAAAACTGATTTTTGAAAAATGTATTTCAGAAACATGTCTCTAGAATGTAAAAATTAAGTTCAAGAACATAAACCAAATCTTTTCTGATGAAATGACTTTTAGGTGTGTTGGCGCGAAAGGTTCCGCGCCATAATCAACATATTCTAGTCAGTTATATGAGGTCATTTTTCTATGGTATTTTACATTAAATTTCAGAGTTATCTTCATTTATGCTCCAGAAATGTATCCAACAGATGTTCGAACAACTGGATTGGGGTTAGCTTCAATGGCCGCTAGAATAGGAGGAGCAGCAGCACCTCAAATTATAACTTTACAAGATAGATATCCTTGGCTACCCTACACAATTTTTGGTATTGTAACTGGTACGGCTGGTATTGCGGCATTATGGCTACCTGAGACTTTCAATCAACCAATTCCTCAAACTTTGGAAGAAGCAGAAGTGTTTTTCAGAAAACAAAAAAGTGAAAAAGGTGATGTGCAAGATAAAACTGAAGAATCAACATTATAACTGCATAAATGATGTTTAGTGTACAATTTGATTCTCACTAAAATGACAATAAATATTTCGTTTCATGGGCCCTTTCTGGGGAAAAAAAAAATTTCCCGAAGACGATCCATATAAATATATCCTGTTAACAAGGAGTGAACACAAAATCTGGAAAGAGATATCAGTGTGGTGTGGGATAAGAATTTTCAGCGATGATTGAGTGTAGAGGCCGCCTGTCGGCCAATCAGGGACGGTTATTCCTCAGTCTAGTACATTCCCACGATTTTTGTGTTCACCCTCTCTGAACAGGATATGCTGCATATCATATGCTGGATATCATATGCATATAAATTTTTTCGAACTGTCATTAAAGTTTATAATTCCAAAATAATGTGAACTTATGCCCACCTTTTTACTCTCACATGTATAACCCCCCCCTTTTTATCCTGATTTTAAGAAATCTGTTCTCGATTCTCAATCATCTCGTTTGGTTTGTAAATAATGCTGAATTAGATTTGTATTTACGGAAATAGCTCAGTTTTTATCAGATTAATTATTTGAATTGATCTTTCTGAATTGATTTTTGAAGATTTATCTTAAGTATTAAATATCATCTTTTATTTAAGTGGGAAAAATATATCCCAGGTAAGTGAGTGACTTGGTTCTGGTTCCATTGTAATTATGATCTATTCAGTTAACCTCAAAATCATTGTAACAAAAATAATCGAAAAGTGACAACTTTGGCCTACCACTTTAACAAGTTTTGTGAACATTTCAGATAATTTCGACATAAAACGTGGGAGGAGATAGTTTTACCATTTTGGCTTGGGTCCTTTTGTATCACTTAGGTGTCAGGGAGTGTGTGCATACATAAAAGTTTTGACATATTTATCACGCAAGCTAAAGATCTACAAACTGGCCAATCTCAATAATATAGTTAAAGCCCAGGTTGGCCAATATTTTTGAATCAAACATTGGAAAGATCTATCCTTTAACTATCAATGTCATTTATCACTTCAGTACCACTCTAACCAACCATCTGTTTAACCGCGGTTAAAGACGAGTTCCTCGGTTTTTTTTTCAAAGAAATAAGGATCCAAGAGCTTATATGGGAAAATTTTGAGACTTGGTGAGAACCTGCTAAATTGTCTGAATTTTGGTGAATATGAGTTTTTTCCGATTTTTGCTTCAGGGGTCGGCAATCTGGTCGATTGTGCCGAAAAAGGGTGTTTTCTGGACGTTTCGATATAAAGCTTTTTCTGTGGAAATGTCAGAAACGTCATTTTCGGAATGTAACAAGCCCAAGGAGTGAGAAACATCGAATAGGAAGTACTGTTTTCTAATTTTGACCTGATTGGCTGTGAATTGTCAAAAAAGTGAGCAAAATCGACAATCTTGAAAATAAAAGTCATGATTAGGGAAAATAAATGACGCCAAAAGATTCTTTGGGTACAATTTGCTGGAACCGATGTAAGCAACTATGGTCTGATTTCAAACACACACGAAGCTAGAGATCGAAACATAATATTTATAAAAAAACTCTAATTTTTGTATGGAATCCGTTGCGTTCCAAATAAGACAATAGTTGCTTATATCGTTTTCAGCAAATCGTACCCAAGAAATCTTTTGGCGTCATTTATATTTTCTAATCATGACTTTTATCTTAAAAATTGTCGATTTCGCGCACTTTTTCAACGATTCACAGCCAATCAGGTCGAAATTCGAAAAAAATACTTCCTATTCGATGTTCCTCACCCTTTGGGCTTGTTACATTCCGAAAATGGCGTTTCTTGCATTTCCACAGAAGAAGCCTTATATCAAAACGTTGAAAACCATCCTTTTTTGGCAGAATCGACCAGATTGCCGACTCCTGAGGCAAAAATCGAAAAAAACAGCTACTATTTACTAAAATTCAGACAATTTTGCAGATTCTCATCAAGTCTCAAAACTTCCCCATATAAGCTCTAGGATCCTTATTTCTTTGAAAAAAGCCGCGATACTCGTCTTTAACCGCGGTTAACCAGATGGTTGAGAGTGGTACTAAGTGAATAAATGAAGTAGCTGTTTAAGGATAGGTCTTTCCGATGTATGTTTCAAAATTTTATCTTTATTGAGCCAGCCGTACGAAGCCTTGCAAATCTCGAAAATCACTAAACCACCCTTTTAAATTAGCTATCGTTTGCGAAAATTTAATATTTTGAAAACCAAGTGAAAATTACATTTTTTCCAAAAACTGAACTTGAAAACTGTTATCAATTTGGCGTATACAATGGGAGACCCAATATCGCTGGAAATTATTTAAAAAAGATTCGGCGATATTGAGTACGTTATGCGATATCCCTTTATCACCTTTTGATTATTCTAATAGATGTGGGCTGAAAAGAAGAGAAAGCGGCCTCATGAGTGGCTAGACGGGGTCTTAGAAGTGTTAGGTTTGGCTCCCTCAACCCACATCTATTAGATTAATCAAAAGGTGATAAAGGGATATTGGGTACGTTCGGCGATGTTGACAATTTTGTCGATATTGAGACAGAAATCAATTTTTTTGTTCAAAATTGAAACTTGGCGTTCAAAATGATATCATTATTTGGAAAGGTTTTAAATTTATAAAGGAGTTTTACCAAAAGTTAACATGAAGAAAAATACAAAATTGTGTAGAATTACCAACTCTACCAAACGCAATCAAATGAAAATTCTGAAAAAAAAGATTTGGGAAATTTAATCTTAGAAATGACGTCATTTATGACGCACTCAAAGTAATTTGTTATGAAAACCTCAAACGCCCACACAATTTCGGACATCCGGGATATCATATTCCGCAGAAATTTCAGTATGACTTTATTGAATGAAGTCGTAGTTCAAACGAGTTCAACCCTGATAAAACATTTAATGAAAATGAAAAGTTATGATCTAGGGTTGTTTTTGGCCATGAAATTTTTGGCCAAGTTTTTCAATGCAACCACTTGGTGGCACTTTTTCGGAATGAATTAAGTTCCTCAGAACTCTACATCAGTTCAGGACAAACATTTTTGATTTTGTTTGATCCGTCGGTTACCCCATGTCATTTTAATGCAAACAATGATCATAAATAAGCTATAAATTTTATCATCTATAAATATTCTCATTTATAATTTCCCATCAAAAATTAATTTGTGAAACACGATGTTTTTGATGAATAATTTTTAATGACTCGCTCATGATTCACCGCCATACCAATCTTCGTATCTTCTCCGCCAGAAAATTATAGAAAAAAATAATTAAAATATTTTTCAGTTCAATCGAAGACAGTTAGAACAGACTTGAAAACCGCTGGAGCTTAAAATAGAGCGGATATCAAAACAAAGAGATGATAAAAATATTTGAGATCTTAACAAACATATTCAGAGAAATTGTCTTTATTTAGAAGAGAATTATGAAGACTAAAGTAATATCAGAAATTAATTGGAAAATTTCGCAAAAATTCTATTTTTAGATTAGTTAGAAATTACAGTCATGGTTAGCGTCAGGCTTCCAAAAAGGATGGCTTTTATACCCTTTTCTTTCTCTTTTCATAGCAAAAGATAAAGTAAATTTTGAGATAGGGGTGGAAAATCGCCAAAAGAATGGCTTTTTTGGAAGTCTGATTAGCGTGTCGATCATTAAAATTGACCTACAGAAGTACTGGGTAGATTGCTCTGAAACTTCTCGAGGCAAATAATATAAAAATGATACCAAATTGAAAAAAAATTATGAAAAATAATTTTGGTCGTCACGTGATTAAATATAGCGAATTTTTGTATTTTATGAATTTAATTATTATAAAAAGGCGGAAAAAATACGTTTACCACTAAACGCGCAATAAAATTCCACAAAATTGCCCCCGGCGGAAAGTTCGAGATTGAAAAGTCCCAATGAGAGATCTAGGTGTTAACAACGGTGTAGTCACGATTTCTGATGAAATACAAATAAAATTTCAGAAAGTTTTGACGATAAAACTTTGTAATGAAGACTTGAAATAAGGAATTTCAAAAGTAAAAAGTTGGTATCGATGTTAAAGACCGATCTTGTAAAGAATTTGTTTTTGGTCATTTTAAGACATAATTAAGGTTTTTTTCGAAAGTTTTTTAATATAGTTCACATGGAACCTCTTAACTTGTCAATCGAAAGTTGTTCGTTTTTTAAAATATTTTCAAGGATGTCAAATTACTAAAAAATCTTGAGGATTAATTAACCTCGTAGCACGTTCCGTTTTTTCGGAACAAACTTTTTTATTTTAAGCTGTCAATTACCAGTATAACCGGACAACTAGTGAAGTATTTTCAAAGTATAGTCTTTGAGCCAAATTTAAATTAAGATTTGTTTGTTTTTTTGACAGAGCAATAATATTTGCACATTAAAGTGTCATTTGGCACATTCTGAAGTACCAGTTGGATAAATAACAACATAAATAATCAGAAACTCATGCTTCCAATTTGACGATTAGAATGTCGTGATAAGCTGATTTAACAGTAATGACAAATCGAAAACCACAGTTTTTTGTTGGGCAAATACCGTATAAATATTGGATTACTTTATTGTCGCCATGATCTATAGCTCTGAATAATTAAATTTTATGAGTATAAGTCAGATTGTCAAACTGCAAATCCGGCAGAATTATAATAATTGAAAATTCAAGTATATTATAAATTTGATCACAATAAGAGAATTTTGTAAAAAAAGTATTGGATTCTGCTTTCGGAAAATTCAAAATTTGAAAGGAGGTAGTCAACATCATCTGAGATTTAAAATCATTGCTCTTATTTAGTCTTAAAAATTGGGAAAATACTCGTTTGTGGAGCTAGCCTATTTTTTTCGAATGAGTGCCAGGTCTCAAATCGAATCATTTGATATGAACTTCATATGACCGTTGGCGCGTGCGAGAGCTGCGCAAGTCGACTCTTTCGCGCCTCTCTGTAGTTGATACAAACAGTTGAATATGATAAGTTCATTATAAACTGTTATTTCTGATGAAACAGAGGCGCGAGAGAGTGGACTCGCTCACCTCTGCCACGCTCCGACGGTCATATGAAGTTTAAATTGAATGACTCGATTTAAGACATAACACTTATTTGAAAAACAAGCTTACCTGGACAAACGAGCAAGTTTCCGAGTGTTTCATATCTGTGTTCAATTCAGCTTAATTAAAAATCATAATTCATTAATTTGTTCTTGGTTGGAAAGATTAAAATGAACTGGAAATATAAAGTTCGAAAAACGTCGTCTCATTTTTTTCAGTCGAAAATTTGATAATTAGGCTGATTATTTTGGCTCAGAAATATTGAAAGTTCCAGATTTTAATTTGAGCAATTTCGAACATTTTGAAATGTTTTAGTTGTCAAATGGTCCATTATAAACATTCCAAAATTCATGGTATTTTTTGTCTTGTCTCGCCTTGTTGTACAAATAGATATATATTTGGCCATCACGTACCGTGAATCTTGGTTTACAAAAAAGGCTTATCAAGATTGGCTTATCAAAATTAATATCGGATACAGACTGTCTTTCTTATTGGGAGTAGTCTGTCAAATTTTTATCTTGATGATCTATAAAATTACCCTAAATAAATCCAAAAAATGCTTTAGCTTGTTCGACCTTGGATCTAAGCCAATATTGACATAATTTCAAATTTTATCAACAAAACTAAATTTTGAAGTAGTTCAACAGTGTAGAATCTCAAAAAAAATACTAATTTCTCAGGATTTATTTATACAATGATTGTACTGTACAAGACAAGATAAGATGCGGAAACCGTAGACGATCAGGCTATTTAACTGAGTAGTTCAAGAGAAATCAGCAATTTTATAAATGCTTCAAGAAAAAATTGATTAAAATCTATATATGATACTTATCAACCGATAAAGTAATTGGTGATAGTCTCGCGGTCATCCGGAAAAAGGTTCTCTCGCTTTGGGGCGCCGAAGAAACAAATTTCGATAAATGACGAAAATTCAAATAAAATATTTATGAAATGATATTGATTCAAAACTACCAAAAAAAGATTTGTTGTATTTTATGCGGCGCTAAAGAGGCAAATTATTATAATTGTATCATGTGGTAGCAGCGATGTGGCAGATTAATACATTTTTTCGGAGTGATTTATGAAAGAAAAATAAATGTGAAAAATTTATTTTTTTGTTATCTTTAATAAAACTGTTCATTCTTGCAAACGTTTATATTTTTTATTTCTCAACAATCTTAAGTAAAAAAACAGCTTTTTAGGAAAAAATTGACCTTCAATTGAGTTTAAATATAAAAAAAATGTTCGCACTTTAAAAAGAAAAGTAGCCTATTACACTCGCAATTTTATATAGATTTTTTGAAAAAAATAAATTTTTTACTAAAGAGGCAAATTATTATAATTTCATGTGTTTAATCTGTGTGTAGCAGCGATGTGGCAGATTAATACATTTTTCGGAAGTATATGAAAGAAAAATAAATGTGAAAATTTTTTTTTTTCTTTAATAAAATGTTCATTCTTGCAAACGTGTTATATTTTTAATTCTCAACAATCTTAAGTAAAAAAACAGCTTTTTAGGAAAAATTGACCTTCAATTGAGTTAAATATAGAAAAATGTTCGCACTTTAAAAAGAAAAGTAGCCTATTACACTCGCAATTTATATAGATTTTTTGAAAAATAAAATTTTTATAAATTGCGTGCCCAAACAGGTGTCACGAGCAAGTGTTGTAAGTTTCACAGTAGTTCAGAAACAATATTCGATGACCTTCCCAACGATTGAAATACGGAAATCAAATAGATACTATAAATTTCACATGATTTGGCTTTATTTTTTAGGAGATTTCAAAAAAACAATAACAAAACTTGATTGGACTTGATTTGCGGAAAATTTCAGAAATATTTCTGAATAGTCGACAACAAAATGACAAATAAACATTTCATGCATGAAAAAAGAAGTGGCTATTTTTTTCGTTTTTATTCACAAATTTCAAAATTAATCAGAAAAAATTTGGACGAAAAATGCTTAAAATTTCATAATGCTTTGAATTTTTCGAAATTTTACGAATATAAAATAAAAGTTTGCATCAAATCGTTCTTTAAATAGATAAAAATGATTATAGTGAGCTGATACACATTTATTTTGGTTCAGCTAACGATAATAAGCACAAAAAAATAAACCAACTAATTATTTTCGTAAATTAAATTGACGCCAGTCTGCCACATCGCTGCTACCCCCTTAAGATTGTGGTGAAGAGATATACTTAAATTTATAAAATAAACAAACTTCGCTAAAAATAATTCATGAATAAAATAATCCATTACAGCATGAACTGTAACATAATGTGCGAAATATTCTCGAAAGTTATTTCTTAGGCGCTTTTTAGCGTGCAAAACAATTTTTCGATGACTGCGGTATATCGATTACGGGGGCTCCTGGTCATTTTTCACTTGATTTTAAGCCAAAAATTGTATTTAATTCAGCTTTTGGAAACGACTCATCCGATTGAATCCTTAGATAGCTACAACAGAGCCCAAATATCTGGTTAATAATTGAATTTAAAAATTGGTCCGAATCCGACGATTGTTACCAACTTTTTTAAGAAAAACTAGTAATTTAACAATTTCAGTAATCTCAGAAAAAAGATAAAATAAATTGGTCCGATAAACCAATTTTTTTTTATTTTATTTCTCAAAAGATATTTGTGCTCAGTTTTAGCTATCTAAGAGTGTTATCGGATGAGTTGTTTTTAAAAGCCGAACTAAATAAAAATGTGGCTTAAAAACAAGTAAAAAAAGACCAGGAGCCCCCCCAATTGATATCCATTGATTTCACTTTGGTTAGAAAGTGTAGTTGGTAGATTTTTCTAGTATATTTAAGCCTAGAAAAATCTCCCAACTACGCTTTCTGTCCAAAGTGTGATAAAATGATATATCGATAATTATCCCTTGGTAAGTCTAAACACTTATCGCCCATTCTTTAACTAGAGCAGAAGTTTTTAGACCTACTAAGACAAAATTATCGATATGACCACCGATCGTTTATTTTTACTTCCCAACTAAATATCTAAGAATGGTTCTGTTCTTCAGATCCTCCTACGCGACTGACCTTCATTCTCGCGATTTGATCGGTCTCAATTTAGTTTGCGAACTTTTTCTGCCGAATCACTTCGCTAGCATGAGGGTCAGTCGTGAACGTGTATCTGAAGGACATGAATTATAAGTCCGTGCGTTGTATCGTTTGTCTCTAGTGCGCCATCAAAAACACCTTTCATTGCGTCGTGTAACCCCTTGATATGTAAATTTTAAGTTCAAAACTTCAAAATAAATTTTGTGTAAAAAAACCATATTCGAAAAAATTTGACCGATTCAAAAAATGGCTTACAGCCAAAAATATTTCGGTTGGCGATTACAGCCCAAAATTCCGAATATTTTTGTTTCTAATAGCCACTAAAATTCTGTCTTTCAAATAGAATCTATCTCAATTGATGCTATAAACTTTGATTTTTATCGTTTTGTTTTATAATGCTAATTACTCACCTCAGATCAAAGTTGTTTGAATAGTCGAAAAGATCTTAATTTTGGCATATTCAATCGTAATTCAAATTCAGATCAATCCGATAATTCAGGATAGAAAATATGTAAATTGTAATTTTTAACGCCTTGATCTGATATGTTGGTATTATAAACTGATTTTATGGAGAAAGTTGAAAGAACAATTCTAAGAGAAAAATATATTCGAAGACAATATAAAGTCAAATTAAGTTGGTATTTTATATTTCAACAAAATTTTTCATCAAGGATTTCTACCAGAGACTTGTACCAAAATTTGCACACGCTAGTATTATACCATTCTTTCAATTAATAAAAACCCGATAAATTTGAGGGGGGGTTTATGAGATTTTAGATAGTTTTAGAAAGATAGATTTTAGAAAGTTTTTATACAATAATAATAAAACTAAAAATTGATAAATAATTAAATAAAAAATTGTTATTTCAAACGCCTTGATATTGATATTTGATTGTATTATAAACTGATTTATGCTGATAGAAATTAAAAAAATTTATCTTAAGAAAATATTGAAGTTTTAATTCTGTATTATAACATATAGTTTTATATCGACATTTGTACGCAAGAGTTCATTACAATTCTTTTAAACAACCATAACCCGATGAATTGAGGAGTGTTTATAAGATTTTGATAGAAACTTTTATCATGATAACAATACTGATAAAAAATATTATATATTAAATTTCATTTTATTAAGTAAGAAAAAATATTTTATTGCAATTTTAACGCCTCTATCAATATGTCGGCAATATAAATTAGGGTTATCTTAATATCTAGATATTAACAAAATTAAAATCTATTTTCCTTTATTTGAATTTTTTTATTATTTTTATTGTTCCATCTATGTTCGTGAATAAATTTGTATTTAATTACGATTCGTAATGTGCACTTGAGCGACTATACTATCCTCACGAACAAACAAACCTAATGAATTTGAGGGATAGATCCATACAGTATTAGCAAAATTTTATAAAAACTTTTCATAAAATAATTATAAATATTTGAACAAAATGGTAAAAATCCGATACTTCAGGAAAAAAATGTAAATTGTTATTTCGAACAGCTTGATCTGATATTTTAATATTATAAACCGAGTTTATTAAGATATTTCAAAGAACAATTCTGAGAAAAAAAAAGAGAAAAGAAATTGTTCAATTAAGTTTTCATTTATCTTTGAACGAGAGTTTTATTCTTTATTTGAACAAGAGTTTTGTATCAAAATGTGCACTCAAGCGTACTATGCGGTTTTGAACAAAATTTATTTGGTTGGTTTCTTCTAATTATTCAGTTAATAAGTGGGATATGAAATAAGTTGATTTTATGAGTGGGAAATTAAATGAGTGCCATATTTTCCGGAAACATAAAAATTTATCACATAGATTTGTGAAAGAACATATGAAAATGGCAAATTGAGCATAATTACCGCATAAAAAATCCGGATGAAGAGAAATTTTATTATTAATTTTATACTATCATGTTTGTCTATAGAGAAGAAAGTCGCAACAGCGAAATTAATTTGTTTATGTGTTAAAGCTAGTCCTGTCCTTCAGATTTATGTTCGAGTTTGACTCATAACGGCGTTCATTATAAGGTCTTTGACTAATTAGCGCGTTGAAAAGGGTCAAACGCGAACGTGAATTGAAAACACAGGATGGTTACTGCTCAAAAATAGCGTTTAGCTAAAGCCGTGAAAATAGTTTTTGCAGCCATAAGCACTTTGAAACCCTTTTAATCATTTAATATTTACTTGATATGTTTTTCATTGATTTAGAGTTATTATTTAAAAACCATATAATCAATTTTACGTTATTAATTATAATAAATAATCAAGGATATTTTTTTCAGTAATCCACAATTTTTATGAAGATTGCAGTATTTAACGATAGGAAATGAACTAAATAAACTAATTTCAAGGGAACTCGTATTTGGTCAGGTGAGAAAATATGAGAATTTGTCAAAATCGCATAATTTATCTAACAAAATATTTAATTTTGACCATAGAGATTTTTATAATTGTTATGATTTCATAAGTTATGATTGTAGGAAAGAGTCTCCCGGGGGACGATAGTAAAGCATTTTAATGATATTGACATGTCAAATATTCTAAATCGAACCGTTTGTAAACTTCAGATAGAGATGTGACAGAGAAGCGATAGAGAGTTAGCAGGAAAAAAGACGAATCAAAAAGAGACTTTTCTTGAGCAGCTAAAGGAATATGATCTTAGCAGACTATCAAGCTAGGGCGTTATTGAACAACATTTTTGGTTACTTATTTCGACTTTTCTTGTTTTAGAAATACTGATTTCTCAAACGCGATGAGGTTAGCGGCCAATACACATCGGCATCATTTCCATGAATACGGAAATCTGAAAATGTGTGGGAGATTTTTTACGCAAAAAAAATGTAAATATTGTCGCAATTTTCAATTTAGCGCCTTTAATTCTGGAAGATTTTTTGAAATATTCTAGCCAGCTTTGGAAAAACATATTCCGCTCCAAAATTTTAATGGTAACTGATTTTTTCAGGCATTTTCAGTATGTATTGAAAATCGTTTTTACTATGCTAGATCGAGTCTAGCCTGAATACGTGATACAAAGCAAATATAGTTATAGATAACTATCACTGAGAGAAACTGTACTATTTGGACAAAAACGATAAAAAATGTTTCTCATTCAATATTTGAACGAGAGTTTCCTTAGTTATCCTTTTCCCAACGGAACTCCATCTCAAAGACGTTTACTATCTTTATAGCGCGTGTTTGAATCCCACTGATGTTGTCTAAGTGCTTGCTTGAGTGATTACACGCCGATCAAATTTAGCGGTCCGATTATCAAGACCCTTGCCTACAATCATGCTCAAGACAATCACTGAGACAACATTAGTGGGATTCGAACACGCGCTACATAGATAGTAAACGTTTTCGAGATGGAGTTCCGTGGGGAAAGGATATACATTCGTGGTAGGAAAAGTAAAATATTAAAAATTATACTTTTTTCAGAAAATGTCCGATTTTGCCGATTTGGACGCTCAACTAGCCGCATTACAGTCAGAATTGAAAAAAGAAATTTCACAGGTTTGTTTTCCTCTCAAATAAGTTTTTTATGATACAAATTTCCCAAAAAAAATAAAAATTTATTTTATTTCCAAAAATTTTTGAGTATCAATATATTAAACTAATTTGAACTTATTTTCGAACCTTTTATTGGTTAGATTCCTGATATCCGGTGCTCTCATTAGTCAAACGCGATTCAAACGCGAACGCAGAGGCCCAGAGATAACAATCTTCGATATCCCTTTATCACACTATGCTTAGAATACGTAGCCACCTCGATTTTTCTATGTGATTCTTCTATTGATTCTCCTATTTGGCTACACATTCTAAGCAAAGTGTGATAGAGGGATATATAAGTTCAAGAGGAAATTTTTTGTTCCTGAGATCCACGTTCGCGACTGAACTCCATTCTCGAACTGTGATTTGCCAAAAAAGTCGGCAAATAAAATGGTGACAAATAAAAGCGCAAGAATAAGGTTCAGTCGCGAACATGGATCTGCAGAACAGTTATTGTTTTTCGATAAGTTAATCATTTCACAATGATTTTGCAAACTCACTCCCTGAAAAAAGAAACTCATTTTTAGGTTGACTATCGTATATTAAAAAGCTCATCATAAATTTAATCACCAAGGCTCAGTTGTGGGTTTTTAACTTAAAATAATCCATCACCTCTGGCTACTTTAATAAATTATGTAAATACTAACCCGCAGACACGTAAAAATTTGAGAAAGTCATAAGAGGGTTAACTCAGTTAACTTAACTGTTCTACGGTATTAAACGGAAATTAAAAATTCTATGCATTAATTTATCCTGCCTACGCATAATTGTTTTTTTTAATTCACTATTCGAAAATAATTATTATGCGTTTCAAGAAAATAACGCCGCCAACAGATAAGCAGTTTTTAATCCGGCAAAAAATCTCGACGAAATTAGTAAACCTCAATAATTTTGCTACAAAAATAGATGATTTGAGAAAAGTCGTGTTTTCCACATTTAACTATGGTATGATTTAATTTCCGAAAACTTCCACTTAGAAGCCTAAAAATAAATTAAATATCTCCCAAAAAGGCAATAATAGATTAATGTGAACCCACCCAAAAAAAGAAAGCCTCACACTCATCGCCTTGTTAATCTTGTGAAGCAAACAGCAAAAACTGTAAAATGACAATTTTTTCATATTTGCTATCTTTTTGTCTCTTGATCTAACTGAAAATAATAAAGATAGTTTTTTCATTGTCTTCAGACTTAAACAAAAACTAGCTGAATCATGGAATTTCTCAGTTTTATACATCCCCAAACTATCAAAAAACGTATTTTGCTATTGTTAGTGTCTGAATTGGAGTGGAAAGTTTTTTTTATAATTCAGGTTTGATGCAAGTTGAATGCAACCAAAGAATTAATTTATCTAATTTTTCTTCAAACGATATCTACGACAAAATCAAGATTTTAATTTTTTTAATCGAATAAAAACGATGTTTTATCACATCTAAAAAAATATTTTTTGAATTAAATAAATATGAATTGAATTCCGTGGTTGCGACGATTGAAAATTTTGACAAATACTAGTATAATTGAAATAATTGTTTATATCAATTTTTGATCAAAAAGACTCCGGTAGATTTTTGCTCAGCCCTGTTTACGTAAACAAGTATCATTCAGAGTTTGAACAAAAGCAACCAAACAAACAATGATTCCAAAAAAAAACTCAAAATTTTAATTTTTTGTCTCGATCGAACGCAAAAAATGACGATATTTTTTCCATGGTTCCCGAACTAAAACAGAAAGTAGCTGATTCATGACATAGCTCAGTTTGTGGATACCTTTGTATACTATTGAAATTAGGATTAAAGTTGGGGCACCTCTTTTGTCCTCAGTGAGATTGTTAACGATGCGATAATCCAAAATTTATTTGGCAGGATGACTTTTACTTTAACTTGCAGGTTTTCATAATATAAAAATGTTTTTCATTTATTTGCAAAAAAAAAGAGATTTGTGCACAGAGATTCTAGATTTCATGAATGATTGTGGGAAACCTATATATCAGAGGGTGGCTAGTAGTCACTAACTAGCTAAAGCTCCCTTACAGGTTTTGCTTAAAAGTGTTTTTTGAGTAGTGAGGGGTGCTAACTAAAGTAATGAAGTACTAACTAGTAATAAACTAGGCTGTCACCATTTACTGCTCAAGCTGTGATCATCGAGAGAAAAAACAATTTACTTGATCTTTTTTGTAGCGAATTCGAAATCTAAATTGCTAAAATATTACAAAAATTATAATAAATATATATAATAAAGTTTTATCAATTTTTGAATAATTTCTAGGTTCTCAAAATTTGTGGAAACTGCGAAGATCGAGAATCTTCAGTGTATTCATTTTATGTTAAATTTCGCGCTTTTGACTGAAATGAACTTATTTTTTGAAAAACATTAATTTGAATTCTGATGGATGAAAACTTGAAGAAATCAGAATCAAGTATAACAGGCATTTTTTAATCTTATGCATTTTTTCGAAATATCTTTAACGATTTCAACTAGGACGTTTTACGTTCCTTCAACTTTCGAAAATAACAAAATTGGCAGAAAGGTTTAATTTTTACGTACAGTGCTCTCAAGCGCCTCAAAACTTAATCGTTTTTCCAAAAATATCGTTTTAAAATGACACAATTTGACGCGATTTTAATTTGTGTTTTTTCCAAAAATTAAAATGTCTATTTTTAGACAAGCACAGAAGAAGAATGGCCGGAAACGCCTGATTTTGAAACTCTGCAAATCACATCAATAGTAGAAAACTCGGAACCTACCCTTGCTGATTTGGAATCTGTCGGCTCTGTCAGGTAAATCAACGTTTTCATAATAAGTGTTATTATATGATATTATTGTATGTGTTTTCACAATCGGCATCCCATAATGGGACTTTCTTTATATTTTCAAGTATTCATAGTTGATTCTTGTCGATTTTAACATGTTAATAACCTATAATTATTTTAAATAGTACATTTTTTAAATGATTAGTTTACTCGTCAACGCTATTAATCAATACGACAGGAAATCTGGTAAGAAGGCAATGCCACGACTTTTTATCACTCAAATATTGCTCATTTATCCAGCCATAACTTTCCGTTCATGAGTCAATATCAAATTATATCCCGTAATCACACTTTGTTTAGAAAATGCTGTTGCGAGATTTTTCTAGGCTTAAATATACTAGAAAAATCTCCCAACAGCATTTTTTAACGTGATAAAGGGAATGTGTTTCAGAATGGTATAAAACAAATTAGGAGATGAAGGAAAATAAATCAAGCCCGCATAAATCGAAAATTTCGACCAACTGGGAACATTCAAAAATTTTCTCTTATTTTTTTCTCTTGACCAATGAATTCCAAAATTTTCAACAATTTCTTTTTAAATATTTAAAAAGCTTTTTAAAATGATTTTTTATTGATTTTTAACATAAAATCCCAAAAATTTTATCGCTTAAATTGTCTGATTTGTCCGGTGAGCGTTCTTATCAGATATCAGTGATAGCATATAACGTCACTGTACGGACAAAGCTTTTGCAGCTTTCAAATTTCAATTATTTTATGTCGGACATATTATGTCCGTCAATACAGAGCGGTTTTCCTTGCAACGTTTGGGAACCACACTGTGGGACCTGAAACGCCGTTTCTACAAATATTTCAATAAATATTAGTATTTTTAAAATAAATTTTGAAATCGCTTTATTGAAAATTTATGGCAAATAAAATATTTAATGTTTTTTCAAAATTGATATTTATATCTAAACCCCCACCTGCACGAGCGTGTTTCAGAACACAGAGACCAAAAATATTTTGGGGAAGTGTCATTTTGGCCGGCGGAATATCGGAACAGACCCCCGATAGTTCCCCTTATTTTTATTTCCAAGAATTTTGGTGAGTTCTAGAAATTTCTCATCAGACCGGAAATGCNGAAATAAATTCTCATGATGAAATATCATAATTTTTTTGAAATTATTTTATTTTACAGATTTTCGGATGCTATTTCACGTTCAAATCATCAAAAGGTTAGTAAGACTTATTAAAACGATACTTTAAAAAGAATTAATTTTGCGGTAATGGATGGTTTTGTTACTTACTGGCAGAGGCCAGCTCAAACTGGCAACTTTTCTGTGGCACATTTGTGAACACTTCATTTTGGCTTACATGTTATTGGTATCTGAAATTATTCGGCAGGGTCCATTATTAAGATTCGGCGATAAATCTTTTGAAATTCTATCGACTTCCTCTTCAGCTTTTTTTCTACTTCTGTTTGTATTTTATTTGCAGACTTCCATGTAGAAAGATCTGACATTGAAATTTGTTAAAACGGTGCTATGAATTCAGGCATCACAATTTGGTCAACACATTCTGGTGATCTTTAATTAGCAATCAGTTGATTTGGAGTGCGTAGGCGGGAACAGCAGTTGAATCTTAACTAAATATTCGATTATTTTTGATTTTTGCCTAGAATAATTCCTGCCGTTAGCATTTTTATAGCAAGTCCTGAGAAAATACGACCTAAAATTGTTTACCAACAAAAGTTTTCTCTCAACAATTTTATGCACAATAATAGAACTATCATTTTCTACAGCAATAAACAAATAAATGTGCACGAAAAAAAATCATAATTAAGTGCAGATTAACCACTTTTAATTATCGTAACTTACGCTTTATCTATTGCAATCCTCTTTCTTCACTGTTTTCTCTTAGTTTTTTAGCGTTAACCACTGCAGAAGTATGTACCCCCCACCTGCACGAGTTGTTTCAGAACACAACAAGTTAGTTTGTCATCTTATATCGACTAATAGAATAAAGTGGAGTTGTTTCCGATTTTTTGGAGGGAATATATATGGAAAATGGAAAAAATTACGGAAAAAAAATTTTGGTGCCTTACACGTGATCAAATTAAGCGATTTCTCAATATAGCAAAATAGCTTTTTCACCACCAGATGGCGCAATGTCAAAATTAATAATGCCAAGTTTTCCCCTCCAAAGTCACTCTAGTTAGTATATTTGTAGATCATTATCTTGTTCGATTACTGTTTTAACTGCATAAACAAAAAATTGCATCCATATAATCATTTCCGGTCTGATGAGAAATTTCTAGAACCCAAAAATTCTTGGAAAATAAAATAAGGGGAACTATCGGGGTCTGTTCCGATTTCCGCCGGCCAAAATGACACTTCCCAAAATATTTTGGTCTCTGTGTTCTGAAACACGCTCGTGCAGGTGGGGTTTAGATATAAATATCATTTTGAAAAACATTAATATTTTATTTGCCATAAATTTTCAATAAAGCAATCTAACTTTGTGTGTGTTCTGAAACAATCTCGTGCAGGTGGGGGTAGGACATCTCGTGCAGGTGGGGTTACCGCTAAAAAAACTAGAAAAACAGTGAAGGAAATGAGGATTGCAATAGATAAAGCGTAAGTTACGATATTAAAAGTCGTTAATCTGCACATCTAATTATGATTTTTTTTTCGGGCACATAATGTTTTTTCAATTTTTTTGCAATTTGCTTTTTCGCTTAGAAATATTTGATATTTCTAGTTTATGGTTTGCATAAATTTTGAGAGAAAACTTTTTTGGTAAACAATTTTTTAGGTCGATTATTTCTCATGCATTTTGCTATAAAAATGCTAACGCAGGAATTATTCTAGGCAAAAATTCAAAAATAATCGAATATTTATTTTAATTTCAACTGCTGTTTCCCGCCTACGCACTCTCCAAATCAACTGATTTGCATTAAAAAGTCAACCAGAAGTTGTGTTGACCAAAGTTGTATGCTCTGAATTCATAGCACGTTTTTAACAAATTTTTCAGTTCAGGATCTTTAGCATCTGGGAATTCTGCAAATAATATACAAACAGAAAGTAGAAAAAAAGCTGAAGAGGAAGTCGATAGAATTTCAAAAGATTTAATGACGAATCTTAATAATGGAACCCTGCCGGATAATGTTGCAGATACCAATAACATGAAGCCAAATGAAGTGTGTCACAAATGTGCCACAGAAATTGCCAGTTTTGATGCTGCCTGCTCAGTAAGTAACA
>SCLH01001371.1:140314-191603 GCA_004367855.1 Oikopleura vanhoeffeni
ATGGTAGGCTCCAGGAAATGTATGTTCATCTCCATAACTGCGCAGTGCTTTGTTCTACTTAATACTTTTGTCTGATTCACGTTATCTGTTGAGAATCAAAAAATGTATCACTCTGGCATGATTTTCACAATTTATTTATTTTTTCAAAACATATCAGTTTATCCATACTAAAATCGAAATCGGATATTTTGAAATTTCACTCCCAAAAAATATTTCGGCTCCAGATATGTCTATAAAGCTAATTACTTTCGCAAATTGTACTCAAAACACTTTCCTAAATACTGGCAAAATTGAAATTATAATTCCAAATTTTGATCAGAAAGTATTTTTTCGAAAGTAAAAGTTAAGCAAAAAATGACCTTTCAATCAACTCGTGATAAAATTTGAACCAATTATCCGAAAAAATTAAAAAAATTTTCAGATCAACATTGTTAAATTTTAAATGTTTTGGAAGGAAAAGTTTCTGCGATCATTTTTCCATCATTTTTGGCTGATTTAAAGTGACTTTAGCCTTTCAAAAGGTTATATGCCTCGGAGGGTTAATAAGAAGCCTCATTTCTGTTAAAAAAGACATGTTGTGTAATATATTTTTCTTGATTAGTTTCTCATGGAAAATCCGGTTCTGCAAATTTAATTATATATTTATTCAAATTTCTGCGATACGCTAATTTTGATTCAAACCTTGAAATAGACTTGCGCGTCGAGAAAGCGGAGTTTTCAAGTTGAAATGGATTTATCTGGCACGATTAACCCGGATATCATATTTTTCTGCTAAATTTTTCCAAAATACTAAGTTTATTCCGTGTAG
Source organism: Oikopleura vanhoeffeni (assembly GCA_004367855.1). Classification (NCBI taxonomy): domain Eukaryota; kingdom Metazoa; phylum Chordata; class Appendicularia; order Copelata; family Oikopleuridae; genus Oikopleura; species Oikopleura vanhoeffeni. Next base: position 141,123 of record SCLH01001371.1, read on the forward strand.
AAGATCAGCACAAAAAACTATCTTACATAATTAAAACTTTTAAAATTCAAAATGGATTTCTTCGAAAAACTAATGACTTACTAATCACTCAAAAAACTTTTCTGACGTAGTTGAAGTCTTTTGTTTGATCAACTCATAATAAGATCACCTAAGCCTGTCGTTGCGCGTTTGCGTATGACCCTTGTTTAACCAATGATAGCACGAGATTTAACGGCGTTGACCAATGGTGGCTTCAAAATAAGGGTTTAAGTAGAACGCATAACGCCGGGCTTTAAAATTCCCTTCTTCCAAATTTTTATTCCCTTAAAGTTATCAATTTGATAAGGTTAGCGCTAATAATCACGTTTGTCAGTTTAACTAGAAAACATAATTTATACCTGTTCCTTGTTGTTTCATGAGTCCAACACACAGTTTTGCATTCCAACGATCTGAGTTCGTGTTCCTGAAATTCATCCTATTACAGGATAATGAAAATTTAAAGAAACTAACTTTGTTAACTTACTTTATCAAAAATTTTGACTGATAACATAATAATGAAAAAAGCTTCATTTTTCAAATCAATCGAATACAATCTGACATTCATCACTCAGAATTAATCAAATACTGTCTAAATATATTTGTTTTACCACGGTCAAGAATTTTTTGTTCATAGGCTTAACTCAAGATCTTGTTTTATACAAAATTTTGAAATGTGATCCTGATGAATATTTCGAAATTTGACACCAATCATGCATTTTCCTGACAATTATATTTTTGGGTTTTCAATATTAAGAAATCCATGTTCAATAATCTCGTCCATCATAAAATAACAATTTTTTCTTGTATTCAAAAACCATCAAACCAAAGATATTACAAGAACCTTCAGTTCGGTAACAAATAATTTTTTTTTCCAAAAAACAATTTTTTGGCATCAGTGGATATAACATCAGTTTATTATAACTTTCAGTGACCGGTCATTTTTGGTATAATTCAATTTTTACAAAATCGATTCTGTTCTAGAAACGTTCGTCAACATAAGTTGCAATTTAGGATTCCAGTAATAATCTGTAGTTGAAATCCGATTAAAAAAGTTGAATCCCCCCTATCATTATTTAGTTATAAACATTTTGTAAATAACGATTTAATTTATTTAATTAGACGGTTATAATTATTTACTCATTTGATGGAGATAAACGGTCACACTAAATGGTCTTCAAAAGACGGATTTTAAAGGATATTTTGGGAAAATTTAAATGCTTATATTTTATTTTTTTGTATTATTCGGTAAAATACGAAAGTCATAATATTTAATATGTTCAAAGATTGAAACTGGAACAGTTTCAGAATCGCTATTTTAGGCGCTTAGAGCCCTCAAATTGAAAAGGAAATTATCATCTCATTCGAAATTGTACCCAACGTAACGACTTTCAATCATACATTGGAAAAATAACTGAAAAATTCAATACTTACATCCTCCTGATTCCATTTGGATGTGAGAAAACTGAAGCAACCATAAATAACCAGACAATCCTCATTTTCTTAATTAGAAAATAATTAATATCAAACAGCTGTTTAAACGGTCAATTCCGAACAATTGGTTTGTATTAATATCCCCAGCGACATGGATTAACATCAGTGTGAACAGGGAATATTTTACAGATCGAAATAAACTTGTTTTGCAGTAACAAAGAAAGGAATTTTAATGTTAAATTTGCTTTATTGAATAAAAAAATCGGAAAATTTCTTCGGATTTTGATTTCTTCAAGCACAATTATTTAGGCGTTCTCTATTCTATTTTCTGGAGTTGAAATACATTATTTTTGAAATTTGGTTGGTCATTGTTTTTGAATAAAAAAGAACTCACAATGTTTTTGAACGCGATCAGAAAACAGATATTTTTTAAATTTCACAAAGTTTTAAATTTTGAATTTAAATAAAATATAATGAGTTAGTAAAAGATAATTAAGTGATTTGAGTGTTTTTAACAAGTTTGATGTTTTATGGTAGGATTGATCGTTTAGTTATCCAAATTGTACTTTTTAATTTTTTCTCTCTTTCTAATATGATAAACAATGCATTTTAATCAGGATAACCGAATATTACTATTCCACAGTTACACTTTGCAAAAAGACCAAGTAACTATTATTCAATGTGGGTTCTAGGCTAAATAAATAGAAATACACAAAATTTATTGGTCACATCAATTATTTGTGTGATCCTCTCTAAAGTCGAAAGTCGAATGAGGAACAAAAAATTTAATTTGAGTAAAATATTTTTTGATTAGTTATGTGGAATTTACATAACTTTCGTAGTGGTCATTAAAGTTTGGTATTTCAGGATGGTCCATAAAAATGGTACACAAATACAAATAAAATAGCTTTTTCTATTAATTTAAAAAATTGGCAGAAAATTCCGAACATTTTCCGGAAGTACCAGTAATTTTTATGGCCTTTAATCGACGTGATATTTTGAAAGCTTATCTTATTAAGCAAAGTTGTACGAATAAGGGGATAATGAACGAAAATAAGCTTGCATAAGAACTTGCTTTAGTTGTCAATATAATTTTTTGGATTTCATATTACCCGAGAATAAATTAATACAGCAGTGTTCTGACGTTCGGCGAACGTCGTTCGCTATATCCTTCTCGTACCACTGTGAACTTTTGCGCGCTTCCACACCTATAGCTAGGGAGCGCACGAGGAAAACTAACAGAATTTGATACAAATTCTTTGACCTCACGGGGGTTGTTAACCCAGAAAAAAACGATTTCGGGCAGAAAAAAAAAGTTTTTGGCCATCTAGTGGTCAGAAACTGACTTGTTAAAACGCCCATTTAGAGCACTAACTTCGAATTCTAGCATACAAAACTCCATTACTTAATTTTTCACGATTAGGGCCGTTGCCAAATAAAATTTGCTATCTTTTTGGAATTAAAAATTTTTGAAAAAAAAAATTTCTGGAAATTTCTGAAAAAAATTTGGTCATTTCGAAGGGAAAAAATCTCCAATCCAGGACACTAATTTTTTTCTAAAAATTTTTCCCAGCTCTTCCCAGGTCCAATTTTTTTAGCACATACGTCAAATTTTCTGGAGAACAAGAACAAAGCAAAATTGAACTATCCCCACGTTGAACCGGTATTTTAACCGGTAAAAAATCGGATTTTTGAAAAAAAATTTTATTTTTATTTTTTCATTTTAAATTCTCTTCAAGATTTTTTTTCTCGTTTAGCTTCAAGAGCAACCATTCAATACTTAGAAATTCGCCTCGTGCGCTCATTACCTATAGCTTAACTAAGGCCGACCAATCACAGGCGCGGGTTCAAAAGCGTGGTCTCAGAAAGACATTTAGTCGACGATAAAACGGGACGAGTTTTCAACCATGGTCCTAAGTCGTATTTAATGGTAAATTATAGTCCTAAATTAAAACATTAAAACTAGAAAAAGTCATCATAAAGGTTTCCATGATTAGTTATGGTTCTCTAAATAATTTTTGTTATGACAACGGACAATTTGAAAACGTTCGGGCTCGCGACCAAATCCCGTTTCGATCCCGACCAACTTTTAAACTTTAATCCCGATCACGTACAGTTACCCCCTCATGGTTCAGAAATAAATTTTTACTAAAAGGTATTATTATATTTAAGAGATTTCTTTCACTCACTTTCACGTATTTTTGATATCTGAAAATAATCAAAAAGAGTTTTGAAGTGAAAATGGTGCCACCTGGTTAATCATTTTTTTACTCACCACATAATAATATATTCTGCAATAAACTTGTTTTATTTTATTAATCAACTTTAAAAGCTTTTTCTACGCTCCAAATACAGGGTATTAATTCAAAATTACAAGTCAGTAATCCATATCAGTTCATGACCTTGAATATTAAAGCAATTTACCGCATTATCACCCAACCTGTATACGGCATACAGTTTACCCAGCATTTCATAATAACCTTTAACTTATTCATGATAATTTTTTGACAAAGCTGAGAATGTGTGATTTTTCCAGTAAAAACTGGCATATGAAAAACCTGATGAGTTCAAAAAACTTCTTATTGGACAAACAAATATTTCAATCGCTTGTAGACATAAATAATATTATAATTCTCGACTAAGAAGACCAGGGTTGTGAAAGGGATCATCCCCGACCGGAATTTCTATCCCCATTCCAATTTTTTGCCTAGCTTTTGCTTGAACCTACGCAAAAAAATGATGGAAAACCCACGCAAAACCCATCTTTTTTACAGCCATGAAGAAGACTCTTTCAAATTTTAGACAAAAAAAATTTCGAGTTCAATAACTCAATGAGTTTTACGAATTTGATTAAACAAAACCTCTATAATTCACATCCCGAAGAAGTTAAAAAATCATGCTTTGACCAATAAATTGAAAATTGTACCACAATTCATCTATTATAAATTAAAAAAAGTAATTGTGTAGTTTGTTATGTGAACGGACACGCTAAATGGACACTCAGTGCCAATCAGTACTGTCTGACTTGACGGTTCAACCGCCACTCACTACAGAATTAAAATGCTGGGAAAGCTTTTCTTATTTGGTCATTTAAAACCTTTTTTATTGCCCTATATACAGTATATGAATAATTTACTGCGAATAGTCAATCAATCGTAATCCACGACCTTGAATATCGATGGTTATTCAGAATTCAAATTAGGCCAAGGCTGTCCAAGGTTGGTCCTTTATATGAACTTCAACACTCAGAATATCATTTGTCTCACAATGTTAATAATAAACTAAAAGTATAAAAATTCTCTTTTTAATTCAAATTTTCAAACGGGTGGTCTTCTATAAAAAACTGGAAATCGGGGTTTTCAATGACTAATTGCCAGAGAAGTACAAATTTTAAACGAAATATTATATTACTCTAATATAATTGAACAAAATTCTTGCATTCTTAATAAATTTCATAACAATCAGACACGAGCTATGAAAACTGACAGAATTTTTTTTCTTACAATTGATTTCTGAAAAACTTCGAAAATATCTCTCAAATTATTTCCTATTTTCTCTCAGATTCATGGAGTTGACAATCTCCACATTTTTTATTTTAATAAGTTTTAAGATTATTCTTTTCTTGATCTCAAAAACTGAAAAATAATCAAATTGATAATATTCTTATTTGTCCTATGATAAGCGCTCAGAGTAGCGCGCACCCATAACACCTCAAAATAGGCCTTTTGTGTGCAAGGAAGTTCTCGGTTTTGGGTGAAAGAGGGTGAACAGAGTTCAACTTATTAAACTTCATATACACAGTATATATAAAATTCAACTAAGAGAAAATATTTAAAAAAAAGGATTTTAATATTTATTTTCAGGCAATGGGAAACTTCTACCACATAACATGTCTAACCTGTCTGAAATGCTCAAAAGCCCTGCATGGTTCTGAATTTATTGTCATGGGAAATGACGATCCATACTGTCAACCTTGCTATGAGACTGTAAGTACAGTGATTAATATATATTTACAAATTTTTTTTACATAAATATGCGTACTTGTTTATACATAATCAATACAGATGTTTTATTGCACACTTTTGGAGTACACTCGGAGTTCTGCTTTTGTAGGCTTTGANCTTGTATATCCCCTATTCACACTTTTGTTAATATCCCGGCCCTACTACTTAAAAACACACTACGTTTCCTTATCAGGGCCGGGATATTAACAAAAGTTGTTAATAGGGGATATATTTCATGAAAACGCTCGACGGACAAATCTGCAATGAAAATTGTTCCCTATGAAATCATTCAATTAAATTTTGAGTGATTTAGGTAAGAAACGAAAAGACTGCTTCTTAAATATTTGCTTGTTTTTTAACAACTCATTCAATTTTTTCAAAATTTTCAAAAGTTATTAGACAACAGTATGGTTTAAAAAAACACGTCAAAATCATAGACATTTATAACTTATTTCAGTCGGTCAAGTTTCTGAATTTAATATTCCTGTTTTTCTCTCTATGGTCTCACAAATCTTTACAGATCATAAATTTTTAACACATGTTATTTAAGTTCTCTAATATCGATAATTATACCAAGGTAGGTCTAAACACTTTTACTCATCTTTCAACTAGGGAAAAAGTGTCTAGACCTACCAAGATATAATAATCGATATCTGACGCCATTTAAATGTTTTAACTTCTTAATTACAGCTTGAGTCTTCTCGTTGACCGCACTTTTTAATTCTGCAAAAATACTTGATGATAATTGGTCAATATCCAGAATACCTGTAGCTGATTGGTTCATTTTTGTGGAATAATTTACTGCGGTTAACCAGATAACTCAGGCTGTATATTAAAATTTAATAAATGGTATAAACTTCAAAATTGCCCTATGGCTAGATTATTGAGCAATAATAAACAAAAAAATGGCAGATTTTTTTGTCGAGCATTTTTCATAAATTGAGACATTGAAATTAACATCGAGAAATCTTCAACTCAAATCAAAAGCTATCCATTTTTGCCAATATTTCAAACTTACTTAGTTTCCTCTTGAATCAGAAGCGGTAATAAACAAATATTATAGTGAATTTGGTTTTTACGTAATGAACTAACGTTTTTAAAAGCAATTTTCGAAAACTATAAGTTTATATAAGAAAATATATCCACTTAATTAGTACCACCAGTAATTTAGAAAAATCTGACCGTTGACTTACATCTACGCTGGCGAATCTTCAAAAATTCGATTTCGGAATATAATACAAATCCGTATTATAAAAGTAAAACTTATACTGTAATACAATTATTCCATTTTTTATAATAAGCATTGATAAATTTGCCATTATTCGAATTCATATTGACGGACAGACTTTCAGTGATATTATTTGAGCTTATAAAAATAATTTCGATTTTTATAGGATGAAATATAAACCGCCTTTTGTTAAAATATATAATTTAACAAACACTCTTTCATGCTGGCTATTAATGCTTTCTATAATGTTTCAAGTTGAAATTTTCAACTGTCCTTGTTATTTGCAAAAAAAAATTTCAAAAAATTGAATACATATATGAATTTATTCAGTAATGAATAAAGTTGAAAAATAATCATGGCTAGAATCTAATAGATTATATAATTTTCTTTAATTAATGAATTACAGGGGGCGATATCGCCGGCCCAATATCGCCGAATTTGCCGAAATATCCGAAAAAAAAATGCAATTCCACAATTTTTAGCTAAAATACTTCCAGTGCCAATATCGTCGAATGTGCCAATATCGTTAAGTTGGCCAAGATCGCCAAACTTTTTTGAGATTTATATCTCAAATTACTTTTTGAGCGTCATTTTCAGAATTTGCTTTCCGAAATCTAGTCTCTTCGATTTATATTCGGTTGGCTTTAGCAGAGTAGTTAATTCTCCGCATTTAAGTGATTTACTTCATACGAATCTATTTTGAAACACCTTATAAAATTCAAAAAATGTTTGACATAAAATATGACGTCATTTCGGAATCCTACGGTTTTTTTCATTTTTGGACAAAATTTTTATTTCTGTTCTCATATCGCCGAATGTGCCAATATCGCCGAGATTTTTTGGCAAAATTTTCGGCGATTTTGAGGTCCCTTGGCGCGTCATGAAATATTCCATGAGATAGAAGATATTTTCTTCAACTTAATCTTCAGACACTGGAGACTTGCAAAGAATGCAAAAAGACTATAACTACCCGCATTCTACGCGCAGCAGGTGATATTTATCATCCGGAATGTTTCAAATGTGGAAACTGCAAAAAAACTTTGGATGGAATTCCTTTCACTCAAGATGACTCAAAAAAACCATTTTGCATTTGCTGTTATCAAGAGTAAGAACAATATAAAATGGCTAAATTGAATTTAATTTATTCAATATGTTTATATAACTATTCGTTTAGCCTTTATTCTCCAAAATGTGAAAAATGCAAAAAACCAATTGCTCCAGAACCGGGTCAAACAGAAGCATTAAGAATTATTTCCCTTGAAAAATCATTTCACAAATCGTGCTTCACTTGCAAGGTAAATAAATCGTTATTGAAAATCGGAATTGAAACAGAATGATCTTCATTAAGGATATTTGCTGGACCAAAATCATTAAATGACCCCATGAAATAAGCAAAGAAATATCTTATTAATTATGGCTGATAATTCATGACCCATAAATTATGAGCCATTATGAAACAGAGATTTTCTCAGCACTATTTTGGCGCGTAGAAAGCGGGATATTCAAGCATCTGAAAAGCCTCATATAAATCCTGGATTCTAATGAGAATTAATCAGAAATAAATTAAAAAAAAATGCCAAGCGTTATGTTTTAAGATTATTTTGAATTAAATTATTAATTATCTTAATGCGAAACAATTCAGAAATTGTTTTGTCTTGTTTAGCTCAAACAAAAAGACTTGGTCAGAATAAATAATTTTTTATATCTGAAGCTAAGAATCCTTTCGGATGAAAATTGTCGTGGAAATTTTGAACAATTGTGACAAAATCGTTCAAAATAAACAGTAAAGACATGTCAAAGTTTGAAAAGTCAATAAATAAATAATTAAAAAAAAATTGCTGAAAAATCATGAATATTACGTTTTTTGGCTCTTTGGTAGAAAATTTATTAAAACAAATGTTGTATTGAACTCTTTTTCGGAAAACAGGCCGTCTCAAATATTTTCCGGAGTAATCAACTCATTCACTCTATATTGTCCTTAAAGTGCGACACGCCAAAATGTTAGAGCGTATAATTCATCCAATGCCCTTATAGACAGGGGATATATAAAACGTGTCCTTATAGACACACAACACAGTAGTTATCATTTTAAACTTTCGATTACGAAATCTAATCATGAATCTTATTTCTGATGTAAAGAAAAATAAATTTAAAGCAAAATCAATGGGTAATTAATTAACAAAAAAATAAAACGCATAAATTTCAATGTATATTTGTGACTAAATGCATTCGATTATAATGACACGACGCGAGTAATTAAGTTTCAAACTGAAATAATCTTTCTCTATTTTAAGACCTGTGACAAGTCCTTGTCCGATAAAGCCAGTGGTGGATGCTACCCCGTCAATGAAGATTTATTTTGTAAAACTTGTTCAATTGAAGCTATCAGTCAAAAAATGTCTTAAACTGCTACTACTGTATATATTTTGCATGAAATTAAAAGGTTATAAAAATTGATTTTGTACATTTATAAAAATTACTGATAACCATTTTTTAATAAAGAAAACTTGAAAATATCAAATAACTGAGCAGTGATTAAAATACAAATTATCAGATTGTCGCTTGGTTCACGTGCTTTGTGGGTCTTAAGAAAAGCAAGACCTTCTATTCGAAAGAGAAAAAAGTTCCCCAGCAAATATCACACATCGTTAAAATTATATATTGAAATCTTTAGCCCTTTACTTTTGCGTTTAACCCGCGTTCGACCAATGAGAGCACTGGATATCACTTCTTTCACCAATAAGAAATAACTTCGCGAAAGTAAAATCCTAGAATTCCTCTTTTTAGATACACAGCATGTCATATTTTTGCTCATATTCTTACTTTTTTGCAGGAGCTTATCTAAACCAAATTGATCCAATCAGAACGTTTAAATTCACAAACATGGATATAAATGCAAATTGACCAATCAGCAGTGTCAATCATATTTCTGCAAAAAGCTAAGAATCTGAGCAAAAATGTGACATACTATATTAAGACTATTGAATAAATAAAGTGATGCTAATTTATAACTTTTAATAAGCTGACTGGATTATAAACGAAAATTATATTTAACATTTCCCAATAAAAAACTGGGAAATTATTTTTTGCTTTAGGGGGTATCCGACAGAGGCTGTATCTCGAGACTCAGATGTGATAGGAAGCTAATTTCAGCTGCATTCTCATTTTTGGTACTGATTTGCTTACAAAAAAATAAAAAAAATTTCCAAAATTTTCTATTGTTTCCAAGTTATTTTTTCATTAACCACACCGTATCTTTTGAAGTTATACATTGTTCACTCTCATTTTTGTTGCATTGGCTCACATTTTTACTAAAAAAGTTTTTTGGAATTTTTCTTCAAAGTCCTATTTTTGACGAATTTGAGGGTAAATAAACTTTGAATGCATCTAAAAGCCTTATTATGATAAAAATTGTAAGAAACTCGACGCACTTCCTCGCTTTGTACACTTTTGCAGAAGTTCGACGAAATGCCATTGTACCAGCGAACATGTGCAAAATCACCCATTTATTTTGGAAATTTTTTTAAATATCATGAAATATGGAAATCAGGCCACGCACAGCTGTTAAGCTCACAAATTAAAGTTTATCCTGAACAAAAGAGAAAATTTTGATATCCAGGACCAAGATCTAGTTGTACCAAAATATAGAAAAAATCACTTTTTGGACCGGTTAACCGGTCATACGAAAAAATTTTAACACCATTCTTTGAAAATTTCAAACAAATATCTTCTAGAATCAGAAGTTTGAACTCGAAACGAGATGCGGTTAGCTCAGGACTAACGTTTGAAAATCAGTTAAACCCGTCGGAGAGCCCCTTAAACGACCATTAAACTGGCTAAAATTCCGCGGCAGGTTCAAGTTCTGTCAAGACCAAAAGTTATTTTCCAAATAAGCCGTTGGCTGGAATATAAATATTCTTCGATTTTCTGAAAAATAGTCTCATTGGATCTCGTTCGTAATTTCCAAATGTTTTGAATGAGAAACATGAAACCTATTTGGTTTCTAGAAGCGGCTTTCTCAGATTTTGTGAAACGAATCACTTGTTGCCAACAAACAAGTTGTTGGGCCTGTTATGTACAATTCAAATTCTAGAATTTTTATAACCAAAAGTTTCAATTTGAAAAAGTTCGTCCTCATCATAGAATTTGACCCTGATTGGTTTAAACTGTGCGACCTATGCCACTAAAAGCCTCCCGCAACCCCAACATGGTCAGAGATGATAAGATTGCATGTAAAATTGATTGCACAAAAATATGGTGAACCTCATAAATACATAAACAATAGGGATTGAAAATCTAAAAATATTCTTTCTATAAAGAATTATATCAATAAAAATTGTAATAATCCTTAACGGACTCTCCTCATCTCGTGCATTTTTTGTCAATTGGTGCTATATAATGGAGGATGTCTCCGGCGGATCGATGCTTACTTCAAAATGGGCGTTAGAGAGCAATGGATGGAAAAGATAATAAAGACTGAAGAAGTACCGCATATCGTGCGGAATTTCAAACTTTTACACAAAACAATTATAAATGTGCGGCGCATTGCTAAAGCTGGCACATGCTCCCCTTCTATCTTCCCTTAAAAACCATCATCATAATCTTTCTCCAGTTTTTAGATAAGTAATTAATATGATTGAATGCTAATTTTAGGACAACACAAAACTAATTACTTCATAAAACTTCAAAATTTATTAAAAACCTGCAATAATTAAAATTTTTTTTTAGTATAATGTGATGTAGTTCCAATCTGTCAATTTACCACATTTTAGGCTAATTTCTTCGTATTTTATCAGTACTCCAGTCAGAATTGTTCATAACAAGAGACACATCAGAAAAACCTATAAACAACCTCTAAAAACAAAAATAAGGTTTTTGCTGAAAAAGTTCTCGTGATAAGAATATTTTTTGAAAGGAAAAACCTCTTATCTTAAATTCTTTCTCATGCCTTCTTTCGTTTATGAAAAAACCTTTTTTGCCAAAAACAAAAAATTTTAAGTAATAAACCTGTGCACTATGGGGACGGTGGGGCTCATTCAAAACCATGACTCCTATTCGATTGGATAATGGCAATACGATGGTGCCCTAAAAATATCCCTAGAAATTTGTATTGACCACTCAGTTTAGCTTAAAAAACTTGAATTGTATCATATATCGATTTCTTAACCATACTTTAAAACCCTCTGTAAGGCACCACTACACAAAAAATACTATGTTCAAAACTCATTTCTGAACACCTCGTAGTAAAACGGGGTGATTAAGTTATGGGACTGCATTTATTTTTCTTGTACTTAAAATCTTTTCAATAAAGTTCTAAAATTATCGAAAAAAAATGAACTATTTATTTAGGATAAAGAAATAAGCAAGTGTTTTTTTCAGATTCAGAATTTTCGAAGTCTCTATGGTTCTGTTATAAGTTTTGTATAATAGTCTACCAGACGATTTTGCGCTTGTGTCGCATCTGAATTATTTTTGAGAGCATCTTTAAAAAACAAAATTTCTGCATCCATATCATCCTCACAGAAATTGTCATTCAGCACATATGTTCCATCATAGGGTTTTATTCGGTTCAAATCAGAATAATACTGCAGATGTTTGCTAAAAAACAGTCAGATAAGTTTAATTTTAAAATTTTTACCTATTTTTATCACTTTTCATCGCAAATCTTAAAATTTCATGAAAAACACGTCCATTGTATTTTACACCTTGAACGGGAATTTGAAAATCTTTCTTGATTTCGTCCACAATGTAAGTATTTATGTTCCCAATAACCTAAAAATGAATGTTCTGAAACCCGACTTGACAAAAAAATGTATTCTGCTTATCCACCTCATAGCATGGAATGTGAGCTTATTACCCACTCAAACTGTGGTCACAAATCACGTTCGGTCCCAAACGGTATAATATACCGAACGTGATTTTGTGATAATCGGATTATCATAATCCAGTAAATTTAAATTAATCATTTCACGATCATATCGAAAAATCCGATTAAATAAAAATTGATTATACAGCATGTTACCTGTTTGCTTCCTTTTTTCAATTAACTATACGGTTTTATTTCACGCAATAAAATTTCAAATAAAAATGTAACGAATGTTTCCACGGTAAAAATACCATAATAACGTAGGCACAGCAAAAAGTTTCTTGCTTGTCGTTTTGGAGTTATTTTTAAATTGTCCGAGTGAAAAAATCTATTTCAATAATGTAATTTACAAAAAATCAAATATTTGCTAGAATTTAAGTTAAATAATTAAATGATAACAGACTTTGGTCACGCGTGACCAAAAGTAACGCTGAGAGTTAAAAAAAAAACAAAAATCTGCGTTTTGGGAAAAATATACATAATTTACTTCCAAAACTTGTTTGGGTCAAAATCAAGACATTTTTTTCGAATCAAATTTGCCAGTTTGTGTTTTTGTTCACTTGCGAAATGGAGATGGCTGTGAAGAAATTTCTCGCAAAAAAAGGTACAGTATGTCACGTTTTTGTTTTCATTTTTCCAATTTGCATAATTTGCTGTCCGCCAATCAGAACGCTAAAATTTGTCAAACACCTACGTCTTCGCCAGACTAAAAAAATTTTATTGGCGGATAGTAAATTATGCAAATTGGAAAAACGGAAGCAAAAACGTGACATACTGTAACTAGGCGAATCCTTTTTTTAAACTCGGCATCGGTTCATTTAGCAAGTTAAAAAAAGCATACTGTACTTAGTCGAATTTAACTGTGCCTATCTTACATTAATACCGTTTTTAGCTTTAATTGTATGGCATGGAAAAATAACCATGCAAAATATCAATAAATTAGTTACCTTAAGATGCTTCAGTTCAATTTTTCTGACGTCATCATCATATAAATTATGCATTTCGAAAGGATCTTTCTCGAGATCGAATAAAGAGAATCCTTAAAAATCAGATCTTTAAATATATTTCTTTTAATAAGACACGGATATCCGAGTATATATAAAATATATTATAGTCATAATTAACAAATTTATTTACCACTTTGGTATGGATTATTGCCAATTTTTTCTTCAGCATAAATGGCCTGGAGTTGAACTTCGTTCACATATCGGTTGCGTTCTGGAATCTTTTTGTTTTCGATTGCTAAAAATGAAAATATAATTTGGCTCGTAAAAAACTTCATTTTTGTCAAAAAGATTTTTTTACGAAATTTTTTGGGCGAAAAGTATTTTCTAATTTTTCGAACCTTTAAGCATATCTTTTGTTGACATTTGACATTTGATTGTCGGTACATGTTGTCGAAAATTTAAGTATTTATATCTTCCGTACCGAACTCCATAATGGCTATAAATTTCTCCATTTCTTTCACCATTTAAAACCCCGTAGATAAAATTTTTGCGTCTGAAAAAAGTTGAGCAGCAAAATTTGAGGAACAGATTATAACCACAGTGTGGTTACCACACTATGATTTTTTTCGAACTCAACTTGGTTTACTAATTTGGTTTGCAGGCCGTCGAATATGAATTTGTTGATTCACACCATCCAAGCCCTCAACTGCTGGTGCATTTGCAAAGTATAATATCGTTGGCATCCAATCCACAATGTGAAACTAACAAAAAATATCTAAGTCAAATAATGGCTTAAGAACATTGAATTTACAAAGTAGACTGCGGGCAGTGTTCAAATTAGAAAGTTATAAAAAGTCGAAGAAATATTTGGTTAAGATTTTCTTTCAAATAAGAAATCGTATAAATAATCTTTAAAAATATTCACTGACAATTTTCAAACAGCAGGAACATGAATCTATTTCTTAAAGTTTTAAAAAAAATAAAAGTTTGTAGAAATATTTGTAGAGGGGGAGCAATATCGCCGAAAGTTTTTTGGTAAAAAATTTCGGCGATATGAGAACATAAAGAAATTTTTTGTTGAAAAATGAAAAACGCCAAGGCGTTGAAAATGACGTCATTTGTCGAATACATTTTTAAATTTTATAAGGTGTTTTTCAATAGGTTCGAGTGATTTGTTAAATTTGAGAAAAAAATCTTAACAAAATATTTCTTTGAACTTAAGTGGTTTCAAAATGATATGTTGAAGACATTTAATTTCGTGGTATAATTGGCGATGACTGGAAAATTATTCATATTATATCAATTACGGGGGCTCTTGGTCATTTTTTCTTGTTTTCAAGCCATTTGTTTTATTTAATTTGATTCATCGGACCAATTTATTTTATCTTTTTTCTGATATTACTTCTGATATTATTTCGGATTCGGACCAATTTTTTTAATTCAATTATTTACCAGATATTTGTGCTCTGTTTTAGCTATCTAAGAATTCAATCGGATGAGTCGTTTGCAAAAGATGAATTAAATACAATTTTTGGCTAAAAATCTAGTAAAAAATGACCAGCCCCCGTAATCGATATCTCTTCAACACATTAATGTAAATCCAGGAATTTTCGGGTTGAGGAGCAAATTCTCACACTCCTGGGCAGGCTTCCAAAAGGGAACGTTCCCCACGTTTTGTCTTTCCCTCTTCCCTTTCCTTCCTCAAGCATATTCCCCCCTCCTTCCTGCCCTGGATCCTGCTCCTGGGGCCACTTATAGCCACTCCTGAGGCCATGTGTTTAATGTGTTAAAGGGATATGAACCTGTAATTTTTTTTCAAATTTTTTGTGATTAATTGCATTTATTTAATGAATTATCCGCCGCAAGAAAAGGAACAAATAAAATTTAATTTTTATCCGATCAAAGCCGCAATTTATGGTTTGCTATCAACTCTCATGTGAAAGAAAAAGTTAAACCGTGAGCTTATCTTCGGATTCTCTGCCTTAGTGAAATTTTTTTGCCGAAATTTTTTTATTTCAGTATGACATGACTGACCTGAGTTTTTACAATTCTTTCCGGGTAACTTGTCTTTGTCGAATAAATAAAACTTGGAGAAAGTGTTCCACCTTCAAAAAGCGTGTTTTTGTAACCTTTATAAGGAAAATTACACGACTCTTGTCGTCTCGCATGCAAATCTGTTTTGACAGATAAAACTCCACCATTGTCAGATTGAAAAATTATCAAAGTTTAATACTAGGCTCTCCGAGGTAGTCAATTTGAACTGTAAATTTGATATGTTAAAGTTATAACTTAAAGTGACCGCTAAAATGTCGTCTGAACAATCAACAAATTTATTCAAGCATGATTTGAATGGAATTTGAATAATAAATCCATCTTTTACCATTTTGAAACGAATCAACAACATTTTACAAGTTTTTCGACCTCGGACAGCCTATTTCACGGTTTAGATTTTGAACAAGCTTCACAATTTTTGCAACTTCTCGATCAATTGATCTTACTGCTGCCAGCAATTTTATCCTGGTATTTGGTAAAAAAGGAAACTTCGCTTGATATTCTTCAAAAAGATCTTTTTCAGCGCTCGAAACAAGGTTTTGAATTTTATGATCTCCTTATCACACTTTTATGCATATCGCGGTCTTTGTACTTTAAAACAGTGTTTTAAAAACACACTACGTTTGCTAATCAGGGCCGGAATATGCACAAAAGTGCGATAAGGAGATATACATTCTGTCTTTTTTTCGTCGGAAAATGTAAGGAAGGGCGAGGAGAGTTCTCCCAATTTATGAGAATGTCTCCCCAGCCATCCTAAAAATTTTCCCACTAAAAATACATACTAAGGGCTAAATAGATACTCGATAAAAAGGGTCGTATGAATCTGAAATTTTATGACCTAGGGGTGTTTTTGCGCTTAAGGTGTGGGTGTCGCAGATTTTGACAGTTCGAAGCTATTTTTGGAAAAATAATGAAAAACAGGTGAAAATTGACGCAGAAAATGCGTCTTTAGGCGATTTTTTAGGAGGCTTGTAGAAGCGTAGGTTAGCGTAGGTGGGATTGTAATCAGATTACTGTTAAATCACAATTCACCGTGAAGAGTTGTTCTTCAAGATGCACAAGTTTTTGGGTAATCACTCTGCTAGTTTATCCAAAATAGCTTCGTAAACTGTCAAATATCAGCGACACCCACACCTTTAAACTATCAGATGTCAATCTAGAGCAGAATTTCACGCTGAGTCCTTTGTGAAAAAAAATCCGTTGGTGGCATACATTCTTAAATAATTGAAAAGAAAACTTTGACCACTCAAAACAGCCCACTAAGTGTTTGCAGCAAAAATTATCAGCGTCAGAAACTAACCTTGGTCCCAAAGTATCAGATTCATAGGACTCTTTTGTCGAGTAGCTGATTTTTTGCGCGTTAGCCCTAGACATACTGTTTAGTATTGAAAGTTTTATCCGTAGGTTGAACCGATATTTATTAAAACCTTAAACCTTACAGGCAAATGTGGCGCATTCATGCTCAAAAAGACAAATTGAGGTTTCGTAGGTTCAGTTTCTTTTTCAAAAATGGCGCGAGTCTTCCTACCAAACGCTACTGTTGAGTATTCGTTTCCCAAGACTGGGGTTTTCCCATCAAACCAATCAATCACACTCGCTGCAGTTGTTCGATGAGTTGTATAATCAACTAGGGATCTGAATAAAGATATATCACTTTTGTGGTGCATTTAGTATTATAAAATTTTGCATGGCTAAAATTTTTATTCAAAACTTTTATTTTTTCAAATATTCAGAAGCAAATAAAACGAAATACATTTCTCCGATTATCATTTGTTCGAATAACCAACAACACTAGATTTTTTTCCCTGAAGAATAAATTCCGAAGATGTTATCCCCGAAAATACCCATACGTCCGTTACTTTCTTGCCGAAAACTTCATTCCAAATTATTTTTGACCGAGAATCAGTATTCCCGGGAATTTCAGTTCCCGAAAAATTTCATTCCCGAAATTTGTATTCTTCAAACTTTTTACCCCCGAAAACTTTTAATCTATAAAATTTTTATTCCCCAAAACTTTTATTCCCAAAAATTTTTTCATTCCTGATTAAGGGCCTCGGTGCATTTTGACATTAAAAAAACACTCAAAAAAACGCGCGTTTGTATGTTACGTGTCTAAATTACAGTAAAATTTATTTTCTATTTATTGTTAATTAGGAGCTCTAAAATACGGTCCTGTCGGCCGTTGAAAATTTATTAAGTTTAAATTCATACAATTTTTAAGTTAAAATCGAAATTTTAAATTTTTGAAAAAAGTCGAAAAAAACCGAAATTTTAGCACATCAAAAGAAATATTTTTTTTCATGAGTTAAATGAAATAAATTTCAAACGGTCGACAGGTCGGCTTACCAATTGAGCAAGTCTCGGTGAAATAATTTTTTTTAATTCTTGACTAAGAGGGCTTAACTTTATTTCACGCAAACCGTATTTTCATTCAAAAAATATGATTCAGAGTTTAAACAGTAAGTCAAAACGAAAGCATATTCAAATATAGTGACAGTAGCCATTCTTAATATTTTCTGCTAAGGATTCCAAAAAAATTAGTTTAAAATGTTTGAACAAGAACCATGTCATATGGTTTTTCAAAGAGCATATAAAAAAATATGTGGTCACCAAGTCGAAAAGTTAAGTAGCCATTTTGTTGAGTTTTTTCTTTTAATTTCTCCTTATTCTCCAATTCGAAAAGTTAAATTCAAACTCAAATTTTTTTTTAAAAAGCCATAATGCAAAAATTTGCTAGTTAACAAAGTTGCCTCGATTATGAATCATCACTTTGATGGTATACTGGGAAGAATATATCAATCCAGTGAAAAGTTTTCATCAGAGCCCATATCGGTACTGTCAAAATGCACCGAGGCCCTGAACCATTTTTTTTCGATATTTATATAACTTTATTCAAAGATTTTAAGTACAATAAAATAATTATTGATCAGATACGAGCTGTGTCAGTTGCCAAGTATCAATCGAAATTTTTATTACAAAATTGCAATTTACAAAACTCCATTTAGAGGTTTTTCCGGCCAACAAGAGTTAAGGAATTTTTTAGTTTAAATTACATTAAAAATTTGTAGAAAAAATAAAATAAACTAATTTTCAGTTTGGCCCAGAGGTCACTACGTCAATATTTGCCGGAAAAATTGCCCGACTCTGTATTGCCCATATTTTTATCGAACATAAAATAAGGGTTTTGGTAGTCGGGCGCTCATTGGTGGTAGAAATGTGGTCACTAAGTGCTGTTTTGTGCTCAGGAGAGCCAGCATGAGTGGAAGGAAGGCATGCATGGAAAATTTTATATTTCAAGAATGTACGAAATAACAAGATTTTATAAGAAGGAAGATTAAAAATACAGTGACATAAGAATTTTATAAATGAATCTATTCTGTAACACGAATCGTACGATATTGTACAAAATGCATTTTTTAAACCCAAGAAATCGATGTAGAATTTAACCGCTTAATATTTTTTTATGAGATTCACTATGATTACACAAATTGTCTGAAATTTTCAAATATCGACTTTAAACTAGATTGCATCGCTCTGTTTCGACTGAGACGGGACGAAAGACAAAAGAAATATAATTTTCAGCTCTCCTCTTAAAGTTGAGCTCCGCTCATACAAATAGCTGTAGAAGTCTAGTAGGACAATATTTTCGATCGAAAACATCAGAAACGATATAAAATTGTACGAGAATTAATATTATGTTAATTAAAAATGTCATGGCATAATCTTCTGTCCAATGAGAGCGTTCTAAAAAATGAAGAACGGTTTTTTCTGAATACTTTTGTCTCACAAAACTGACGATTGACATAAAACGAATTATTATATGTTTTAAACTCCACTCACTGATGCAGAATTTTTCAAGGAACAAAACTGACTTTTTCGAAATTTAATCAGACCTTACTTTGTCAACACATGGGATTTTAAGTTGTGTATGCCGAAATTAAAAAAAATCACAAAAAACAACTTGAAATACAAACAAAAAAAATTATAAATTATACTGTATGATTGGTAAAAATCGGATATAACAATAAATTGACTAACTTACCGATAAATATTTCTCTATTATAAATTTATCTCTCTTGAAGTTAATCAATCGCAGCTTTACCTCTGATTTAGTATTTTTTTTCTGATATTTTTTATTTTCGATCTGTTTTTGAAATGAACACACACATCGGCTTGGTCCTGATATCCGGTCTCTGCGTGATACAGACGCTTTACCGAGATTTACCAAGCTGACAAATCGTCTCTTTCGAATGCTCTATCACCTGTCAAATAATCCATAATAATCTTATTTTTGATAATTATGATGTAAAATAAAACGATCGAACCAATTATTTGCGCTTTTTTGTGCTCTTTAGCGCCTCATATGCATTAGTAGTTTTTAAAATATACATAATCGAAAATGTCAATTCATAGATTAAGGGGTTCTCAACAGTTTCTTGTATTTTGAATCTGGCCTCAGAATTAAAGAAATCAAGTAAGAAATATTTTGAAGAGGCTCATTTGAAGATCTGACTCTCGGCTATTAACTGAAGGTGACATTTGTTCTTATAAGCACCACGCACAAGTGGGAGTAGAGTTCTAGAACACTGATTTTATCTTAAATGTCTTTTTTCTCAATAACGGCCGATTGAAATTTTATGAATTTTTGTCAGAATAACAGTCTGTACTCTATTCATGACACTCCGATTTTTTTCTGCAAAATTTCGATCGGACATATATTCTAGAATCAGAAAAAACCTTATTTGTCGAGATTTTCAAATTGAAGCTTGATTTGCTCAAAAAGCGTTCGAACATTTTTTTTTAATTTGATATGAGTTGGAGTAATTTATCTTCATACTTTTCTATATTTTTGTTTTATGGATCTATGCACAGAATTAAGAAAATTGCGATTTGGTGAAACCGGAAATTGATGTTTAAGATTTCTAGAAAAGTTAGCTGATCAGATTAAGTTAAAAATACCACCAAGTGGAAGCTGATGATTAACTGAACAAAAAATTTGCTTACATGATATCGAATTTTGGACCGCCATATTCTAGAATCATAAAAACGCCAAAACTTCAAATTGAACCTGAATTTCTAGAAATCGATTCGACACAATTTTTTTTTATTGAGTATAAAGTGGACTGATATGTCTTCTAACTTTCTCATGAATTTTTTATTTGAGTTGTATGCACATATATAAGAAAACTGCATTTAGTTCAGCCGGAAGTCGATTTCGGAGTTTCTAGATACTAATTTTCATTCGATTTAACCGAAAGTACCCTCAAATTATAGCTAGTGCAAAACTAAACTCAAAAGGTTTGCTAATCACTTTCACATATTGTTAGCATTTTTTATTTAAATCGGAGGTTATGTATTTTGTCCCAAAAAAATCTGAAAAACTTCGAAAATTTCGAGAAAATTCTCGGAATTTTTTTTATTGGTATGACCGGAAATGCATTTTGTGGCCTTCCTGAGGCCATTTGATGCATTGACCAGTCCCTAGCTTGAAATAAAAAACCGTTGAGTACCCCCTTAATCTAAAACAATTTATTTTTATCTATTGAGCGAAACAAAACTTAAGAGAAAAAACGAGAATTTTTGAAAAATTAGAGTTGACAAAAACCTCGTTACTCCAATAATACTAATCAGAAAAATAATTCAGAAAATGCTATAGTTAGGTAATTATTTAATCTTTCGTAATTAAAAAATGTAATTAAAAAACATAATTTGAAAATGTCTGAGTTTTGATATATAGACAGAAATATCGAAAATGTGACTTTTATCGCTAAAGAAGTGTCGCTTTTGAGCCCTTTGAAATTAAAAATATACTATTTTGAAAAGACAAGTTTGAAGATTTTGTTTGAACTTTCTTCATAAGTCGTTACTTTGAGATCGGATGTGTGATAGTGATTTTATGATTTTCTGAAAAGGGCTTGTACAATTTAGTACAATATTGTGTAATGGGATAGAAAATTATTGGTGTGTAATGGTTAAGCGATTTGCCCCGCATTTTACTTTATTGCCGTGAAGGGCTTCCCTCTGTATTTTATAATTTAAATAGTAATTACCCATACATTCCGAAGAAATGATCAAAACCCCTACTTTCAGGATGATAACTATTATTGCAAAATCCCAAGTGCCATTTTCCAATAAGATGCGTTTCGTATCCAACTTTTTTCAAATATTCTGACAATAATTTTTCTTTGAGTGGTAAACCAGATGGGTGAAGAATAGGTAAAGGAGTAGATCCGAGGCCATAACGAAATCCATATCTTCCAGTCAGTAATGAAGCTCGGCTTGGCGTACATCTGTGTGTTGAATAAGCCTAAAAGATATTATGACGACATTTCTGGTAAATTTAGAGTTCTTTTGCAAAACAAAATTCACTTATGATCGGAAAAATGAGTGATGGGCCCACTGATGGCCCACAATTTTGATAGAACTTTGACTGCCTTTTTTGACTTGTGGTTTTGCATTTTCAGCCCAGAATCAGAAAAAGTCTTCTGCTCATCGATGTGTTCAATGCGATTAGTGTTTCCTTAATTTTCAGCGCTAATTTGGTTCAATATAATAAACTATATTTTGAGAACCTTAGCTATTTTGAACTCTGTCTTGAGTGGAGTTCACTGAAGTGAAGTTCACTCGGTGAACATTCGAAAAGTTATATTTCGTTGAAAACTTTTAAGGAAATAAATTTAAATTTCGTGGTGAATTTAAATGTTTGTTAAGTTCTCATGAAAATTTTGAAAGTTTTTATATCCGCGCTCAAGAGCGCCTCTAGTCGAAATTTCACAATAAGATCGAAACATTAATTTTAAAATGTTCAATTAATTGTGATGTGATGATGTGAATTTTGGCAATGCATAGTTTATTATTTTAATCAGAAAACACTGAAAAACTTATCATGAGGTAATTTGAAAATCTTAAAATTTAATGAAAATTATTTGCTACCGATCCGGTTTAGTTGAAATTTTACCTTTTTTCGATCCGATCTGATCCGGTTGAGTTGAAATTTTACCCACTTTCGATCCGGTCCGGTGTAGTCATAATTTTACCCTCAACCGATATCCTTTACCAACGGAACTTCATCTCAAGAACGGTTACTATCTCTATAGCGCGTTTTCGAATCTCACTTATGTTGTCTTTGTGACTGTCTTGAGTATGATGTAAGCAAGGGTGCTTGATATTGGGACCGATAAATGTGATTCACTCAAGCAATCCCTAAGACAATCACTTAGACAACATTAGTGGGATTCAAACTCTTGCTATATAGATAGTAAACGTTTTTGAGATGGAATTTCGTTGGTAAAACGATATAATCCGGTCCAGTAAAATTGAAATTCTACTCCCAGCCAAAACAGAAAGCAATAGGGATATAAAAGGGATAAAAAGGGGGGCGGGGATAAGAAGGGAAAGGGATAGAAAAAGGGATATAAACAGGATAAAAAAAGGGATGGAGATTAAAGGGGGGATGAGACTTTCCAACCTTATCCCGCTATGGCTCTGAATTTCCATCCCTATCTCGGTCTATCCCCCGTTGGTTTATATCTTCTACCCCAATCCCTTTTTTAAGCTTGCCGTATATTGCTGGTCTAATATGACCAAAAGAAACCTACGCAAATTCAAAATTTTTAGATTGATTCCTGCCAGTGCCAATATTGCCAAAAAAGCCAATATCGCTGCAATTGCGTAAGTGTTTGACATTTTGTTCACAAATTTCTTTGAGTGCGTTATGAATGATGTCATATTCAAAAATAAAATTAATCAAATTTTCTTATTTGACTTTCAATTTGATTGCATTTGGTGAAGTCCGTAATTCTACAGATTTTGGTACCTTAATACATTTGAACTTATCGTAAAACTCCTTATAAAATGAAAATACATTTTCAAATTATGAGGTCCTTTCGAACGCCCAAAATTTAATTTTTGTCTCAATACCGCCGAAAAAGCCGATATTGCAAAAAATGCCTAATATCGCCTTGTTTTTTGAGCTTTATTAATATTGCATAAATTTCCTATTAGTTGTGAAATGGCCATTGCATAATGCAAATTTTGAATAGAAATGGTTACCTGTGAAAATCGAGTTGCATTGTTCATCAAAGAAGCCATAAACGGCGTAGTGTCGGATCTTTTATTATTCCAAGAGACATCTGACCATCCCAAATCATCGGCCAATATAAAAATTATATTTGGCTGCTTTTTATCTTGAGTAACTGCATGGCAAGATATTAAAAATATTAAAATATTAATTAAAATCATTTTGCATACTAATTATTTTTCTGAAACAATGATTCGCTAAACGTCGAAGTTGCTACGCTTTTCAACCACAGATAGGATTTCCTTTGAAAAAATGATGTAATTTCTTTCAGTGTTATTGATAATACACATTTTCAATTTTTGAGGTGATGTGTATTCAGTATTTTACAGAAGTTGGTTTTGTACAGCCTTAGTTTTTTTCGTTTACGGCGTTTTTTATTCCGCCGGGTAGACAATCAAACAGGGAACATAAAAAAACGTGTCCAAGATCTTGCCGTTTGATCCAATTTCAATTTTATTGGTATCAGGTAGTTGACGACCAAGATAGGCTGTCATCGGTCTTTTTCGACCTCATCCGTTGGTCGATAAGAAGTTATATTCGGAAGTTTTTTTTGTTTCCAAGCCAACCCAAGCCACAAAAATTTGCTGGCTTGCCGAGGTCTGCTCTGGAGATTCTATACTATAATTATTAATTGAAAATGTTGTGAAACGATTTTCATAAAAACCAATCTGAATAAAAATGTCAAACAACAAATCAACAAGCATTTCCAATTTTTGAAAAAAATTTAAAATAAATTTTTCGAGTGATATTTTAATTTGCTGTTCGTTATAATCATTGAATTAAATTAACATCCAAACTTTTAAACGATCCAATAAAAAAACCTGTTATCGCATGAGACGCAAACCAAGTTTAAATCGGCGATGATAAATATTTCTGTTAGCTTCTGATATAAGATTTTTTGAACATTTCAATTCTTTATCATTTCATGTCTGAACGCTTGACTAAGACTCCCAAAATAGATCTGATTGATACACGTCTATATCCTGTACGAATACAGTGAATCAAAATTCCGGCGGTAGGAATAACAAACCAAATGTGTGTGTAGTAGTCAGAGTGATTGCGTTAGCTATATTTTGGGGGGTGGGAAGGACCTCACATTTTTTTGAATGAGCAGGTGCGTCACGTGAGTAAGCAAACATACACTTGATACTACAAACATTGTGGTATTGGTATATTCCTATCGCGGCAATTTTGATTCACGTGATGTCGATATAGGATGATCTTAGAAAAAATACGGCGTGAAAACCTACCCATGTCTTTGATAATATAATATTATATACATTTTTTAATCATATATCAATTAGCGGGCTCTGCGATCATTTTTTAGCATTTTTATTCTTCACAATTCAACACCACGTTTCTCTCTCAGATCACGAAATAGAGATAGTTTTTAGATCTTGGGGGACACGTTCACTTTATGCCATTTTAACTTATACAGCAGGGTCCGGCGTATTAGGGTGAAACTTTTTTCGTGAAAACCTTTCACCTATACGCCGGATTTCACCTATACGCCCGATTTCACCTATACTCGGACGTCGGGGAAGATACGCTTTGATTGGTAAATTAAAATAAGATCTAGAATTTATAATTTAGTTAAAGGGTAGTCAGAGTAAGAATTTAGGGTAATTTTTCAGTTAATTTTCATCACAAATGCAAAAGTAAATGTTTTGGTAACCTTAGAAACTACTTTTTTGGATAATTGATTCACGCAGTAATTCGAAGTTAGGTTCTAGAATATATTTATTTAATTTTTTCAACAAAATATATTAAATAAAGATTTTATTAAAAATGAATTCCAAACTGATTTCTACAAAAAAGGAACCATTCAAAAACACTATCACTTATCGCTTACATAGAAATTAAGTGTTAGAAATACGCTACAAAAATCTTAAGGGGTCGGTGCATTTTGACAGAAACGGATATGGGCTCTTGGTGACAAACTTTTCACTGGGTTTATATATTTATCTCAATATACCATCAAAGTAATGTTTGATAATCCAGGTAACTTTTTTAACTACAGTCCCTAACCCCTTGAAATGCAAAACAAATCCAAAAAAAGTAGGCATTTCGAGGGGGCAAAGGGGATTATGCGCATTTCAAGGGGGCATGCCTTTTTTCTGGAGGTAAATTGTTTTTTTCTTGATATCTTTATGTTTTTCGATTCTTTGAATAATTCTACACAAAATACGAATTGTGGTTTGCTGAATTTCTAGTTTCAAGGACTTAAAAATTCAAATTTAAATTTTCTAGAAGTTTGAAAATTTAATAATACGAATAAATGTTTAGAAAACAATTAAGCGGTCTTTATTCATAAATTAATGTACAGAATATAGTGAGAGTCAGTGCTAATAAATTAATGATCTTTAAAAGTTGAAATAAAGGTCAACTTATTAAAATAAGCCAATTGAATGCGAGATTTTAGAAATTTATAANAAATTTTTGCCCTTACAATTATCAAATAGTACTGAAATAAAGAAGTGAATTTATATCCTCTTCAAAGGGTGTGAACACAAAATCTGCAGAGAGATATCAGTGTGGTGTATAAAAAGGATTTTAATCGATGGGTGAGTGTAGAGGCCGCCTGTCAGCCAATCATGGACAGTTATTTCCCAGTCTAGTACATTCTCACGGTTTTTGTGTTCACTCCCTCTGAACAGGATATTGCAAAAATGTCTATTCTCCAATAAACTTTAGCCAGAGTCTGAGTCCAGATGTTGTTCAGTTTGTTGCTGAGCCAGTTCCATATTATCACCAGCTGGTTTTTTCACACATTTGATTATAGCGTACGTAATGACAGTAAAGAGTACTGAAAAATATCAATTAAATAACGATAAATCACATATATTATTTTTGGGTTTCTATTGGTCATTGTTTTTTAATTTCTTACCCAAAGCAAGCACGGCTCCGATAAGCATAAGTGACATCCAAAGAACGGAGAGATCATATTCTTCATCTAGATCTGGTCCCTTTTCCGATTCATCATCAGCTAGAGACGAATGTTCACCGTTATCTGTATGTTTGACGTTATTCT
Organism: Oikopleura vanhoeffeni; assembly: GCA_004367855.1. Taxonomy (NCBI): domain Eukaryota; kingdom Metazoa; phylum Chordata; class Appendicularia; order Copelata; family Oikopleuridae; genus Oikopleura; species Oikopleura vanhoeffeni. The sequence goes on from SCLH01001371.1 coordinate 167,780, forward strand.
CTTCATTAAGATCTGGTCTTGGTCCCTTATCTAAAGATTTAGCGGCGGCAAAATTAATCAAAAGTAAAATTTTGTTTAAAAGTTTCATTATCTGAGGGTATGAGCTCACACTTTCACATTTTTTGGGACCTGATCACTGTCAAGGGTGTTAATTCTTCTATTCAAATAATCAACGATCACTCTTAAAAAACACTTTTGTACATTTAATCATGTTATAAAATACTTTCAGACTTAGCCAGTGACTCTTAGCCACTTCAAATATTTACTAGGTATCAATGAGTGAAAAACGTTTAAATTTGGAAAAAAGCCAATGATCGGTCTGTTGAAATAAAATTTCATATCGGATTAAAAAAACGTTTAAAATATGGTGTACAGTACCAAATTTATCATGCATCAAAAAAGAATACGGAAATTTTAAGTTTTAAATGAAAGGCAAATTGTATTACAGGGGGTGCGGCGTATAGTTATGCGCGTATAGTTAGATTCCACGCAAAAACCTACGTAAGCCTCCGCAAAAACCTACGCATTTGAAAAATAAATTTATTCGTTCCTGGCGTGCGGCGTATAGTTATAGACAATGTCGGCTAGCTTGAAAATGGGTCAATAGTTATTCAAATACAAATATTAGTTTTTCTGGTTTTCTGAGAGTGATTTACTGTGAGCATATTTTTTTTATAATTTTCATTGTTGTCTTGACATTTTAACGATTTTCGGATAAATCTTTTTCGAGTTCATGTTTATTTAAAATTAACTTTATTTCATTTTTTTTAATAAAATTAANCAGAGAATTCAATTTTGCCTTTTTTGTTTATTAATATTCTGTTTACGTGAATTTGGATGAAACCCTCTACGTCGGAATATCGATTTTAATAAATAATAGATTTATCAGACCGCGATTTTCCATAAATGGATTTTTATTTTTTTTTATAAAGCACTTTATTTTGTAATGCATTTGAGATAGAACCCTCTTAAGGGAATTGTGGGTGAGTAGTTATTTTGGACCACCGGTCCAAATTCGGTTATCTTTGGCACCTGAATCATCCAGCACCTCAGAAAATCGTTTGCAATTACCAATTATTTTCTGATTTTTTTCTAGAAACATTGAAATCGCTTGCTAACTGAACTGCCCGAATAATGACAGATGATCATCCATTTAGTGATCTTATTTACGGAGATTCAGACCATAAAATTGAAACTTTTGACCATATTCTAAGAAAATTTCCAAAAAAATATCGTTTCGGCTTTGAGCATAAAAACGGAAAATAATTCTAGATATGGTATCATTTTCAAGAATAAAAAAAAACCACTCGCAAGAAAAAAGTAATTCCCCTAAATGAAAGTATTTCAATATGATAGTTGTTCGATTTTTTGCGCCTTTTCAAATATTCAATTTTAGCCTAATCCAATATAATAATGGCGCGCATTAAAATCCAGGCAGAATAGTGATTGCGGGAGAATAATAAATTTTTTTGCTTGTTTAAAAAGTTTAATAAGATAATAGAGAAGAATTTAGAAAAAGAGAAAAGAATCGCATGTGGCCGTTCGTGAGGCTATACTTTTTTTTGTAAAAATAATCTTCATTTTGCCTATAATTTTAACTATAGCCAAGGAATTTTCAAAAAAATAATTTTCGGCGAATTAAGAATGAATTTATAAATATTTCTTGTTTTAAATTGTAAGAGAATTTTTTTTCTGAATCAATAATATCGGCATTATGTGATTTTTGGATACGTGGATATGAAACGGTATACTTCAATGAAAATAAATCCAGCAATTAGGTTTTATGCATTTAAAGTTGATGTGAATAATATTTTCTAGAAATGAATCAGTTTTTTTGAACTTCTCAAGGTTACGGACTAACAATATAACAATTGGAAAAATAAACGTTCACTCAATTCTCACAAAAGATATTTGAGTTAAAAAACGCCTTATTTTTCCCCAGCACATTACTTGGAAAGCACCCACAATCCCCTTAAGCTATGAACCGAAAAGTTATTTTGAAAATTGGAGAGAGGAAGATTTTCAAAAGTCGTTTTTTCGTCTGTTGAAAAATGTGAAAAATTTCTTCTTAGAACACGCTTCGATAAAAGTTTTATATACCGGGCGCCCGATGAGCTGGAAAAAATGAAGTAAAAATCTTCCAAAAATTGGGCAGGGGATAGGCTTTTTTAAGTCTGCTTTTTGAGGAACTTTTTTGAAGTCTCAAGTGGTTGGCGTAGGTGGGAAATTTGTCCCATTTTCCAGGATTCACAGGAAAAATTTAAAGCGGTATGAAAATGCGAAGATTTAAAAAAATTTTAGAAAAAAGTCGAAAACTTCTTTTTTTTCGCAGAATTTTTTTCAAGGAACATTTCGAAAAACGGGGCACCCAGACGATTTTAAACCAAAGTTGGGAAGAACATATCTGAGTCAAGATCTTGCAATAAAATTTATTTTTTAAGAAGAATAGGTTTTTAAGAATTCAATGATCGTCACGGGTCTTTCTCTGAAGTGACTAACTCACTGGGAGTTACTCCATAGACTGAATAAGTTCTTCAAATGAAATAATTGCCAAGAAATTTTCATAAATTCTTGAATAACGTCAAAATATAGTATTTACAGACTTTTTTCGGAACATTCAGTTAAGAAATTTTTTTTCAAAAAAGAAAAATGCAATATAAATACGGTCGTTCAATAAGACAATTAAATAGTCCAGGACCAAAAGCAGAAATTCTGCGATAGTCCCAACCAAACAAGGAACACGACTGGGAAACAGTAAACGAATATGTTATGGTAATTAAAAATTTCAATATTTTATAGATACACCACGCTTCTCAGAGACGTCCTGAACCTATGATTTAAAAATTTTGTCAGGACTTTGAGAAACTGTCAGGACGTTTTGGTCAATTATAACTTTTTTTGGTAATTTATCTAAAAAATTACTTTATTTTAGCTTTTTTATTCAACTCTAGTAATATAAGGAAATAAACTGTGATTTTTAAATGAATGGTCTTCAAAGGCTGGTGAGCTTGCTTCTTTCATCTGGGTAAATTAAAGGCAGCAGCCGGCCAGCACTTAAGTATCATACCTGTGGGCATAAGGTTGTAGGAGGTGTGACTCACACTGTAGAGGTACTTTTCGAAGGATATATAATAAGATTACATTCCAAATTTATAAGTCATAATAAAATGAATTAATTGGATGAAGAGTCAAAAGTACAGCCGGCCCCCGTATTATACCGAAAAAATGTACCGTCCGAAGGTTTACAGATTTAAACAAATCGAAAAGGTGTCAGGCGTTTTGGCATAAAATTGTATCATTTTGATTTTTGGTCAGGACGTTTTGAGAAAACTGTCAGATAAGATTTATTGATTAGCGTGTCAAGTGGAGGGGTCGGCAAATTTTCTGAAAATCGTTTGCTCTGGGCTTTAAAAACAGTTTTCAAAGCTATTTTTCTCTTATCTGATGCCAAGACTTAGGCTTCACTCCCATAAGAGTTTGCCTTAAGGGGTTTTGAGTTGGGAAAGATATCACTTAAATGTTGCTCTGAAATTGACCTGAAAGAAGTGAGACTAGAGCAGACCTATAAAAAACTAAAGTCCATTGTAAATGAAACTTCTTGAGGGTACAATAATTAGACATAAATAAATAACAGACAAAATGCTAAAAAAAAAATCTGAAAAAAAATGTTTCACGGCGTTCACGTTGATCCAAATATAGCGATTTTTCGGTATTTTCACCCCCAAAATTTTTCAGTGTTTCATTATTTTACAAGCGAACGGTTAACTAAATTAGTTTTTGATTCCAATTGTGAATAATGTGTGGAAATGGAACACACATTTTTAAAAAAAATAATTTTTCACCCAAATGTTTGCTTCTAAAAAAGTTCGATTTTTAGAAAAAAACAAGAAAATTAGAAAAAGTGCTGCCAGTTCGCCATGAAATACCGCTTCATCGATTTTAATCACCTCGCAGTTTTGGTATTTATATCTAAAGATAATACTTAACTCGTAGACTCGATTCTAGCCAAACTAGTTTGCCATTCACCATTAAATCGCAATTTTACGAGAATGCTTAAACATTTAATGACAAGATCGTTTTATATAAGTTATCGGATAAACTTTGAAACAAATGACGTTTTTGCGTTTTTTTTTTTGAAAAATTTTACTGTATTAGCAGTACTCTTATTTTTTTGCAAAAATTTTTTAAAATCACAAATTAAACCTTTTCCATCGTGATCAAGAAAAAAATTCTAAGACTTTTTTCCCATTACACCATAGCCCCAAAATGATCACGTGACGTATATTTAAGGAATAAGGTTGGTAAAAAGTAAGTACCTGGTTTTTTTCAAAAAATTGCTTAAATCAATTTTTGAAAGAAAAGTGAAGTGGTTCCTTAGAAGTTTTTTAAAGAGCTTTTTTCCCATTACAACCAAAAGTCAAAAGCGATCAGCGGTGCCTTCAAATAAGAAAATAAGGTTTTGGTGAGTAAACAAAATAGTGATCAAATTGCGCCGAAAAATTTTTTTGGGGCAATAAACCACCTAATTTAAGAACTTTTGAAGCATATAATATTTTCCAAACACGTCACGTGAATCTTATTTTTCAAGAAATAAGGATTTATTTATGACATATTTTAACTTTATTTTTGGATTAATTTCCGTCACGGGTGATTTGTTATTCAGACTTTCCTGTATGAGAGAAAAGTCTTAAAAACGTTTTGAAGTTTGACCCTGGAATTTTTTTGACGTAATTTGAGTCCTTTTCAAATTACTGTATATTGGTACCAAAAATATATTTTTTTTCAAAAGTACTCAATCATGGCAAAAGACCCCTTAAAAAGAAATCGTAACGAATTTCTAAGACTCTTAATGCCATTACAGTTGGCCTCCAGTTTAAATGATAGCATCTCCAGAAGTCATAGCTTTTCGAAATGGCTAATAACAATAAGAATGCGTAAGGCAGAGAGAAGGTTGAGAAGAAATGAATAATTACCGGTTGGGTTTTTTTTTTAATTTCAAGAATTTCTGTTTGTATTATTTTGTGAAAATTGGCCTCCGGTTAGAAAGAGCACCTCTAGAAGTCAAAACTTCCGAAAAATTCATTAAATTGAATCGATGAAAAGGTTCGCACGTAAGGCCGCGCGGCTAGGCGTAGGCGTTAGTATGTCTTGCAATTCTGTCCACAATAAAATAATATTGAAACAATAAATTTTAGAGTCTTTTCACAAGAGAATTTTGCCAGAAACATATAATTATTTTTAGACACAACTGGCTAGAAATCATTTGAAAGTTTTATATGAGGTAAATTGCAAATATAAATTAAGGTTTAATTTCATCTATTATTGCAACTGTTTTCTGTAACAGGAGGTAATTTTTGCACTTTTGTTTTCTTATCCTGCATTAAAATGCCTTTAAATTCGTTTAAATTTATTTTGTTTTTTTCATTTTGTATAGCAAATTGGCTATTATTAAATTTTAGCTATTAAAAAAGGGGTTGAATGTTTGATAATAAAACTTTGCTCATCATGGCCGATTTAAACTGTTTGGGCCAACTAGTGGCTTAGAATCGAGTCTGGGTAGCAGATTCATGTCTAAAGTCTACGAGTTTAAGTAATACACGAGAGTCAATGTGTATTGACCCAATCAAAATCACACGATTTTTTAGGTGTCCTACGTCAAAGTTTATACGAGCCAACGTAATACGTGGTTAATACACATAATGTATTGGACAATTTGACTCTGTGTAAATTAAACAATCAAATCCACGTGATTCTTCAGGTCTCTGACGTCAAAGTCTACGGACACGTAAGTATAATCTTAGATATGATTGAAATTAAATGTCCAGACAACATAGAGCTCATTTTGACAAAGTTAATTTCAGCCAATCAGACGTCCCATTTTTGAAATTTAATTTCAGCTGTCAGAGGTTCTTATTTAGGCCAGATTTTTCGATCAAAAACGCATTTGTTCGAAAGAAAAAACATTCGTATAACTGCTTCGGGGACTATGTTTTTACCCCATGTAAACGATAAGATATTGCCGATAATCTATTTTATTATCCCGAAATATCGATTGTGACCAAAAATGCTCAGGAATTCGCTCTCGGGAGAACAAGATCTAGTAGCTATCGTGTTTAAATGTCATAAATATTTCTTGAAAAATAAATAATTTTAAATCCGAGAATTTTTGTTATTTTCACAGTTAGCCTCTGTTTTTTATACGGGATCACCCGCCCTCAAGAGGTACAAATCCTAAATATTTGAAAAATGCGAAATCTGAGCATTTGATTGGTTGATCCTTTTCTTAATCTGAACCAATGAAATCGGCCTATTCCCAATTCGAGGGTTTGTATGTGTGTCTATATATTTTTGCCGTTGTTTTGTTTTCATTCAAATATTTCAGGAATTCGTACTCTGAGGGCGGGTAAATCCAATACAGATAATTATACCGTTTCAAGTAGCTCTGTCTAGATATAGATTTTGAAAGATTTATGACAATTGAGACGAGATTTGTCCAAATGATTGTAAACTTACCACTAAAGGAACTTAAGTTTGACTCCCGACAGAAAAAATTTAATTTCTGAATTTTTACCAAGGATTTTAGTCAAGAAATTCTGTCATAAATTAAGCGTCATATTAATTTTGTTTTAAAGTCCATCATCAACGCTACCACCATTTATAACCCTTTCTAAATTAGTTTCGCATTATTAATTTTTGAACAGTCCATTAAATCCGAGTAATTTTTTTGAAGAGTCCTTTCCTAAGAAACCCAATCACAGAAAAGTTATTTCATAAATTATCGAAAAACCTTTTAATATACACATATTATGTCGACATTGATTAATGCATCGCCCACTTCCTGACAAAATATAACATCATTAGGTCTGTACTCTTCCACTTTATCCAGAAATCAAAAACTGCTTCAAAACTTTTGAGAATAGCCATTTGGTAAGATCTTCCCAAAATCTTACCAAAATAATTTATCAGAATACATTTTTTGGCCGACCCTGGTGACCCTAATGCGTCGAGTTCTAGAAACGTTTTAATAAATTTCAAAGTTCACTCCTCCTTAGAGCTTACAATAACGATTTCAACTCAAACTTAGGCAATAAACCACAGAAACATAATCCTCGTAAATGGGGGAATTAGATTTGTGAATTTTGGAACTAGTAATTTCTAAGAACTGCCAAAAACCGCCTATTTTCAAAGGTTTTCGCTCTTCAAAGTAGTGACTCCTCCCTAGATTGTATTTCCAAGAATGCCAGTATGAATTTGAAAAAAATATGCTGCGGTTAAAATAAGGGAAATTAGATTTTTTTAAAAAGTTTTTGTTCAACTCTAAGAGAATTGAATTTTAGTAAACCGGAAAGTGAAAACTGCGGGAAAATAAAAAAGCGCGTCCGGATTTAGTCGAAAGTACCGGTCAAAATTAAAGCTTGGGTGATGCCAGAAAAGTAAAATCCGCCTCTTACCAGCTTTTTGATATTTTTGAGTTTTTCTGGTCGTAAAAAATTAGGTTTCAAAAATGTTTTTCCAAAAAAAAAATAACCAGAAAAATTCTCAAAAATGAAAAATTTCCGAAAACATTTTTTTTTGGATTTTTTTTCGCAATAAGTTTAATGCTTTCTGAGTGGATCCGGGATCAACTGATCCTAGCAAGGTCGTGGCCTATTTTCACATATCAAAAGTACCCTAAAGAGAGTAACGGACCGCTACCCTTAATCTAAAAACGTATATAATTCCAATGGTTGTATATACATTGCCGTTTTTTCGTCTGGTTTTGCCAAGATTCATAATAAGGTTAAAGTTGCAAAAATCTGTTTCTGCATTTTTTTTGGTAAATTGTCTGAGACGAATCTCGCCATTTATTGACGATTATTCATTTGAAAGTTACCTCAGAAAATTTTTGAAAAAATTGAAAATTCGCGTTCGAAAAACGTCGTTTGATAAAATATAATTAATGATTATTCGGTCTTTATTAATTAATTAACTTTGAAACATATCGAACAGATAGAGGCTGATTAGTGTACTGCAATACTGTAGCAAAAAGAGAGCTTGAAAATGTTAAATACCGCCCGTACATGCTCCTTGGCATAGCCGGGTTCCTATCGCCGATTATCTTGAGTCTTAAACAACAATTTTTTTGTAAAAGGTTCATATTCCTCAGTGTAAGTAGTATCAGTGTGGTAAAGAAAGGGATTTTAAGCGAGAATATACTAGACCTCCGGGTTAGGCGAGTTACTCTACTTTATCGTAAACATTTTGCCACGTATTGTTTCGAGAGAATTTAAGGGTAAACCATGTTTAAGTTTGATTCGCCTGTGCAAGAGGCCGCACGGGCGGCTGAGAGTTTTAAACTTTAAGTTGCGATACTCAATTTGCAGTTATCATTATTCTGTCTTCACTTCCAAAATTCCAAATAAATAGGTTTTTAAATATGCCTTTCTGGTGCATTGCCAAAAAATCGTGAGTTTTACTTCGACGTTAAGTTACTGCGGTAAGTTTAATTACTTATTACAGTAATTTATATATTGGATTATTCTGCCATCTTTTAATAACTAATATTAAAGCTTAGTTTTTTAGCATAAATCGACAAAAAATGGAGAGTGAATCCAAGGAAGTATAATCAAAAATAATTTATTGGAAGTTCAAACTCGCCAACGAATACCATTTTTCGCATCTGGTAAGAACCCAAAAAGTATTCAGCGATGATGAAGTGAAATATAATTTATTATGCAACGGTGGCCGAAAAACCAGTGTTTTAACCATTGTCTTTCAAACTCTAGAATCATTTGGCGATTTCGAACCACGTTTTGGGTTAATGGTTAAATTAGACAAATGTATAAAAAATTTTATCAGTCATTGTATTTATACTTGCCATCTTTTGCTGTTTTTGCTGAAATATTGTAAAATAAATATTGAAATGTACAGAATATTTACCTCTATTTTTCTTAAAAAACCTACAGGTAGCTTTTTTTTAGCTCACCGCCCAACCTTTGCCCCCAATGGAATTGTTTAATGGTACATAGATAATTCCAACGGATTTCGGCCTTCAAGCCAAGGGTTAACTTTCCAAGATAATTTTTTTTTTCACATCGATGTCGGTGTTAAGGGCCTCGGTGCATTTTGGACAGATACGCGATATGGGCCTCTTGATGAAAAACTTTTTTACTGGGTTTATATATCGATAAAAAGCGGCTTGGTCGACCAATTTCTTGCCATGATTAATTCCCCCTTCCAAAAAAAATGAAGGCTTGGACAGAGGCAAACATTTTGAATTTAGGGCGGCTTCATCGACATTTTTGTCCATTTATATTTTAGGGCGGCTTCATCGACATTTCATGAAGCGCACCCCTAAAATATCAATGTGTGTAGAAATGTTGATTGAAGCCGCCCTAATCAAATGTTTGCGAATCTTCTCGAAGCCTACTAAATATAGTTTGGCAGAAATGTTATGAAGGCCGCCCTAAAATCAATGTGACAAGAAATGTTGATGAAAGCCGCCCTTAAAATTCAAAATGTGCCTTTCCAAGTTTCTCCATTTTTTTGGGGGGAAATTCAATTGCGTGGCAGAATGTCGGACCAAGCCGCCTTTATCGGATATTCTTCTCATATTATACCACCAAAGTACATGTTTTATACTCCAGGCAACTTTTACTAAAGGAATTTTCGAGTTATTGCATTTTAAGAAATTTTGAGTTCGAATTTAAACTTTCTTCGAATTCGACAAATTATGAGAAATTTTTGGAAAGACTTCCGAAACATTTGAAAAAATCTCTATATTTTCTCTTCACAATATTTTTTACAGTATTTGTTTCAAATCAACGAAAAAAATTCTTCAAAATGGTCACTTTAACTTTTCGCGTGTGACCTCTATATTTTTTTATATGCTATTTGAAAAATCAAATGACATTTTTTTTGGGATTTTCGGTCCGAAACTTATTTGGAAATATATCGAAAATTTTCCTCATTTCTTTGTTCAAAATTTTCCAAACTAATTTTTTGGAATTCTTAGCTGAAAATATTTGGAATGATTACTTTCACTATATTTAAATATGCCTTTCGTTTTGTTTCTCGCTCTTGTTTATTACTTGAATCATACTTTTTTGATATGAAAACACGGTTTGTGCGAAATCTAGTTAAGCCCTCTTTAATCAAGATTAAAGAAAAATTATTTCACCGAGACTTGCTCAATTGGTAAGCTGACCATCCACCACGTAAAAATTTAATAATTAAAACTCATGAAAATAAATATTTTCTTTTTCGATGTGCTAAATTTCGTTTTTTTCGTCTTTTTTCGGAAATTTTCGATTTTGACGTAAAAATCATATAAAATAAAAATATATAATTTTCGATGGGTGGTCGAGACCAATTTTTAAAGCTTGTAATTAATAAAAAAGAAAAAAAAAAAATTTTAATGTAATTTAGACACCTAAAGTAGCAAACGCGCGTTTTTTGAGTGGTTTTTTTCAAAAACGATTTATAAGTAAAAATATATCGATCTGAGAAAAATCTGATTATACAAAGTGAGCCTCAAAAAGTGGCAACTTACGTTTGAAAATTTTTTTATTAAAAATTATGAAGTGGCAAAAGTTTCCCATCAAGAAAAAAAAAATTGAAAAAATGTAAATCTGTCAAATGCAACCGAGGCCCTTAAACCAGAAATTGGCCGGTATAATTTTTAAAATTTGTTTTGAGAACACTGCACATCCTGCGAAAGCCAATTCAGTACGAATTTTTTTTTATTTGACAACCCCTCCAATTGTTTTTGTAAGGAATAAAAAACTGTATTTTGATTCTTTAAGATTGTTATACAGGTGTATTCTCTTAAAAATTTTTATTTGCAACATTTTATTTGAAAAAATACCTAGTTAAGTTATATTGCAGCTCGACAGGTCTTCTTGACTTAAAAAATGAAAAAACTGTTATTTAGGGGTATACGACTCTGATTTAATAAAGGCCTTAGAGGCATTTAAAATTTCTTCAAATTGATACGGGGGATTATATGTGTACTACGAACTCAATCATCAAAAATTTTGTTTCGAAATTTTCGCATTTTTCCTAAGTATTTCTTAAAAAATGAAGTTAAAAAATAACGTTTGCTAAAATTTAACACTCAAACTTCAAAAATATCGTCTTGACGTAAGCCAACTTTCTCGTATGTTTTCACTGGCTTTCTTTTGAGCCTACTTTCGAAAATGACTAAAAAAAAATCATATTTCGAGTTTTAGCTGGAAATTGTAAAAAGCTCTCCTTTATCTCTTACATATGTTCTGAGGAATACTTGATAACAATTTGAGCCATTTTTTTTCAAATATATCCTCGGCGGAGATAAATTTTGAAGTCTGAAATTGTAAAAAATCTTGAAATTGTAAAAAAATCCTGAAATTGTAAAAAATCTTCGGTTATTTGGCGTTTCTAGAATTGTTCAGTCACCGGATCAAAAAAGCCTTTATTTACAGATTGAATACTACCTTCACGTGATCTGTGAAAATTTGAGCTCAATTTGATATACCGTCTGGGAGGAGATAGATTTTGCAGTTTTGGAAAAGGTCATCTTGTTACGATACTGTACTTATTGGTGTAATGGTCAAAAATAATTCGTGATGTACTTTTTCGCAAAATTTAAGGATAGATCTACCAAATAAGCATTTTTCGGTTTTTCTCATGAGTTCTTAGTTTTCAGTATATTTCACCGAGAAAATGTCAAATCAGAGTCACATACCCCCTTAATTCGGACTCTAAGAACCGACCTTTTAAACTTTTACCAGGTCAATTTCCAGTTTAACCCTATACTGGACATCCGGTGGAAAAAAAGATGGGTTGTGGAGTTAACCCTTGGGTATGAAAATACCGAGATTTGTTTGGAATTATCTTGTACAAGTTAAAAAATGGCATGGAGCCAAAAGTTGGGCAAAGGTAGGCTAAAAACTACCTAAGCTGCATTGAATTTCACACCGTGTGCGGTCGGGAAGCCCGATTTTAAAATGATATCTAAATAATGCAATAAGCATGAACCAATCACCAAGATTTGCCTAAGTTCTGGCTTAATATGATTGGCTGAAACTTGCTAATATATTTTTCTGAGCAGCTCATCAAGCCAGTTTTACCATCCCGCATTCAGCATCATTTAGATCGAACCTAAGCACACGAGGTGGAGATTTCCCCAATGGTTTCGAGCTTATTAGTAAAAATTAAAAAAGAAAAGTATTGCTTTAATACACTTTAAGAATCATGCATCCAGAGAAATATAAGATTTTTAAATTTCATGCTGGGATCATTTTGGTGAAAGTTTCAGACCTCCAGCCTTAAAATTGAAGCATTTTCATTTTTCTACACTTGCCAACTTGAACAGTCTAACTCAGACTGTCTGAGCCTCATTTAAGGTTATAATTTCATATTTGTATCTACGTACTCGGCACTGTCCTGAGTTCATAGGTTAATTGTCAGACTTCTTAACTTAGAAGTATAAGCTTCGTCTTTAACTCGTAGAGGTTGCCTAAAATTAAAATATTTTCTAATCTTTTAAGTTAAATAATAAAGAAAAAACAGACTCTGGCAACCTAGTTGGCTGAAAGTGACTAATACGGTTAATCTTACTTTTGGCATGCATTTTTATTTATACTAAATTCATTCGATTTACCCTGTTGTTTAGAAAACAACGAGTTGATGGCAACATAGAGCTTATGGTCTAATATTGCCCGTTTTTAAATGAACAATGGTTCGCAGACTTAATTAAAAAGTAGCATTTTTTTAAATTAACGACAGAAAATCGTTTCGTTTTCGAGTGGTTAAACTGTTTAATTACATCAGAATTTTTGACCACCAGACATATGTCACGCATTTTTTTTGTAGTAATTAGCACAAATAAATTTACTTTTAAAAGACCAGGATAAAAGCATTGAAGTTAAAGCTTATACCGAAAATTATCGTGAGAGATCTTCATAGTTAAATGGAGATCATTCCAGTATTCTATCTGCAGAATGGGTTAAAGAGAAAAATTTGACATAAAATGTCTTAACTAGAGATGATTGAGTCAATCAGATGACTTTACAAAATTTTCGTATCGCAATTTTCGTACATTGTAGTAAGTAAAGTGTAGTAAATAAAAAAGTTTTCCAAAATATCTACAAAATTTTTTAAACTGACTTAACTCGATTACGAAAACATAAATTTATAAACTTTATTTTTTTCATTTTTGTTTTAATTTTTAGTTCAAATTATTTATCTATGAACACTTACAAACCTCAAGATAAGCATTTTTGGAGTTGATATTTGCTATTGCACATTTGGAGGTAATTAGTATCAGAATTTTCCGCTTGAACATGCGTGGCCGATATCTTTTCAACTTGTAAGTACTGTTACTAACAGTCTGTTAGGCCTGTCCCGCAGTCTCGAAAATCCATTTTTTTTAATTTCGCAGTTCTATTTACGAATTCTCATTGGTTGAAATTTCGCTTTTCCCAATTTTCTTACTTAACTCTCTATGGACTAGATGATTTTAAAATTTACCATGTTATCAATTCATTTAAAAATAAGTCTTCAAAAGTCGCAAGTACAACAGACTTATGGAATCATATTGACTGAATTTATAACCGGTAGTCGTTTTTTTTATAAAAGTCTTGATTTTCCTAATCCTTTCATGCTGCAGTTATTAATCGGCTTGAAATTTTTCCAGCTTAAAAATGATTTTTGGTACCATTATATTTTTTGACTTTTTTACCAAAAGAATATTTTAAAGTACCTTGATTGGAAAAAGTGATTTAACATTAGATAATTTATAAGAATTAATACCTGATATTGAGCAAATATTGATTGCTTTAGAAAACGTAAAAAACGCTAAAGATTCAGTCGTAGTATTGATCTTCGTTATCACAGTTAAGGGAGGGTGCATAAGTCTGCAGATTGGTACATAAAATATCTTAGATAGCGAAAAAAGGGTGAACATATTAATTTTTGATATTTTGTATTTCAATAAAGTGTTTCATTCTTTGCAAATGATTTTAAATATTATGTTATTTAACACGAGTTATTTACTAACTAGTATTGTAAAAATAAAAAATCACTTTTCATGAACTTGACCATTTTCTGGTGTACTCCGCTAAAAAGTCCGTATACTTTTCTGCACACAAATTTTTTTTCTTTTGTATGAAAGTTTTTTAATGAAAAATGGTCAAAAATAGAGAAAAACAACTTTTTTAGAAAAAAAATTGACGTTCAATTGCGTTTTAATATTAAAAATGTCCTGACTCGCAAAAGCATTGCGCCAATTACACCCGAAATTTTTTGGCAAGTCTTTTGCAAGAATAAAATTTCTAAAAATTGAGTGCCAAATGGCACTAAACAAATTTTTGCCGCTTAAATTTTTTTTTACTTAAACCAATTTTTGAAAAAAGTGAAGTGGTTAAGACTTTTTCTCCATCACACCAAAGTCCAAAAACATCACGTGACCTTCAAATTAAGAAATAAGGCTTTGGTTTAAGTACACAAATAGTACTCAAATTTTGCCGAAAATTTTTGAGGCCAAATAAACACTTAAATCTGAGAATTTTGAACACAACGCATTTCCCAAAAACGTCCCGTGATCTTATTTTTCAAGAAATAAGGATTAATTATGACATATTCTAAAGAAATTATTTCGTCACGTGATTTTATTTGGACTTTGATGTAATGAGAAGAAAGTCTCAAAAACGTTTGAAGTTCATCCTCAAATTTTTTTTATGTAATTTAGTACTTTTTCAAAATATCGTATATTGTGTACCGTATATCAAATTACCGTAAATTTCAAAGTTCATCGTAGAGACTCGTAAGTACCCTCAAATAATCGTAAGGGTCGACTTTTTGATGAAAATATTTGCAACTTTGGGTCAATTATGTACTGAAAGGTCGCCAGAGAGCAACAATTCCCCTGTGAATTCTCAAAAAATTTGACCATTTTTTCGCTCTTTAGTGACCGTTCAGTACATAATTGACTCATAGTTGCCAATAATTTCATTAGAAAGTCGAACTCTCCGATTCTTTTGAGGGTTCTCACAAGCCTCTACGATGAACTTGAAATTTAGCTTGAACTTTGTCATTAAAAATAGTTTATTTTTATTTTTAAGAAGCTGATTTTGTAAAATTTGTAATAAAATATTAAATTATTTTTGCAGATTAAAAACCTAAATTGGTGCCGGTTTAATACTTCAAATTTGAAAATGTCAAATTAAGCCTAAATCCTATTAATTATGCATTTGTTTGTGAAAATCGTGGAAAAGGAGAGAGTTTAATTTTCTTATTCAGATTTAATGCCTTTTTATTATTTTTTTTTACAAATTGTTTATATGGACTATAGAAATTATTTGAATTATATTATGAACAATGAAAAATATATGTTGATAATGAATCTTCGGATATATGCTTGATTAAAAACGTCTGGCATGCATGACCAGAAGTCACTACGGTCAGAAGTTGTCGGCCACTACGGAGTTAAGGCAATATGGTATAAAAGACCCACTCTGGCATGATTTTTACAAATTAAATATTTTTTCAAACATACATTTTTATCTATACTTACCAATACTTTATCTATATTTATATTACTTGTATATCGAAATAAGAATATTTTGAAATTTCACTCCCAAAGAAATATTTTTGCTCGAAATATGTTCAGAATGCTATTTTCTTTGCAAATTGTACTCAAACACTTTCTAAAAACTGGCTAATTTGAAATTTTAATTCCAGATTTGGGTCAAAATTATTATTTCGGAAGTAAGACTTAAGCGAAAAATCGCTTTTCAAATAACTCGTCATAAAATTTGAACCTATTATCCGAAAAAATTTTAGATAATATTTTTAGATCCACATTGTTAAATTTTAAAATGTATCCGAAGGAGAAGTTTTTGCGATCATTTTTTCTATCATTTTTGGCCGATTTAAAGTGGCGATTTCAAAAGGCTCTAAGCCTCGAAGGTTAAAGGTGTATAAGATAAGCGCTCACATTTTAGCCTAAAAATATGCTTCGGGGCCTTTATGGATGTTTTTAGTTTGGAGCCTCAAAAGGTTTAATTATAGCTAATTTTTATTTTTAGAACATCTATATTTTGCGGTATTTCTGGATAATATTGGCACTTTCAAATTCATCCTCGACATATCTGGTTTATATCTGTTTAAGCATCTTAGTGGTCACAAATTCATTTACTTATTTGGTTCTTATAATGTACCAAAAGATATTTTCACCAGCTAGGCCATGTGGAGTCAATGATTTTGCTTGCAGCACAACTAAAATTAAGGTAAGAATGAAATGTTTTATTCAGTAAACTGAAATTGCCTGTAATTAATTGTATTATAGTTTATTATTGGGTGCGTGATGATTGCTGGAAATGCATTATTGCACACTTTTACGTCAATTTTAAGGAGAGTTACAGGCATTAGTAGTGGTGCGATTTTTTTAAGGGGGTTGTAGGGTCACCAGTGTGTTGACTCACCACGTATATTTGATTAATAGACTTAATCGATTTTAAGAAATTCCGATTTTTGCAACAAAATGTTCAACCTAATTACCGAATTTTACGC
Organism: Oikopleura vanhoeffeni; assembly: GCA_004367855.1. Taxonomy (NCBI): domain Eukaryota; kingdom Metazoa; phylum Chordata; class Appendicularia; order Copelata; family Oikopleuridae; genus Oikopleura; species Oikopleura vanhoeffeni. The sequence goes on from SCLH01001371.1 coordinate 184,313, forward strand.
TAACTGGTTCAACATTTCAATTAACCTAAGCCAATTTGTTGATCAGTGAAATCTCAGCTTTAATTTTCGATCTAATCAGACGATTTTTTTCGAACTTTTCATTTCCGGTTCACTAGAAGTCAAATTTCTCGAATTCTAGAGAAAAAAAAGGAAAATCGCCTCCTAAAAATCAATGACGACATATTTGTCTGGCATTGCGTAAAATATAATATTCATTTGATATCCACCTAAAAGAAGATAGCGATCAAAGTTAAAAAATTCTTAAATCGGCGTTCAATTCAGATTCTAGAAATATAGGACCGAATTCAAAAATCGGGCTCCTTAGAATTATGAGCCTCAATGATTCCCATACTCCATACGAAGTCTTACGCCGATTGTATGTTCGGTCTAGGAGAAAATAGCGTTTGAAAAAAAAATAGGGGTTCTAGAATAGCCCATCACGTGGTGGTGTGATGCACCAACTGTGAACACATTTTACTGATTCAAAAGAACAAGGCTAACTCTAATTCAGCCATTTTCGTAAAGTAGAACCCTTTAATAAGTACATTTTAATAATACCATAAAAGACTCAAATCTTATCCCTGGAAGTTCGGATAAAGCTAGTTGTGAGTCTTTTAATGGTAGTTCTGTGTCCCACAAAAAGGGTGGGTATAATGATAAAAAAGATTTTTAGTTATTTTGTTTTTATAGTAGTTTGAATTCTTTTTAATAGAAATATTTTTTAGAAATGTGGTGGGTAAAAGAAATAATTATCCTGAGCCCGCCGAGTTTTCATTCCAGTCAGGAGCGATAATTTCAGAACCGGTTGAGTCCTGAAGTTGACCGCGGTGTCTGGCCGGGTGAGTGCCCGACTGAATTTCGCTCCGCTCGAAAACTAAATATATGAAAGTTGGCGGTTCTAGAGAGTTTGAGGTCCTTTAGGCATGAATTTCAAAACAAGGCCTATGTTGTTGTTTTCTTTCTGATTCGTAACACACTTTTAATGCTACAAGAATCAGTTATCCTTCAAAAAATCATAGATTTCGTAAAACAATTTAAATTGAATTTAGAAAGATGATTGTTGTCAGGTTAACTTTCGACTTTTATAAATTAAATTTTGACTGTAACTCTTGAAGCTACAAACTAAGAATCAAATCAAAACTGATCTTTCAAGAGCAGAATAAAAGACGTAAATCATCAGTTTGGTCCATTCCATCAGAGTAAGAAGCTTTTCGTTTTAAAATAATTAAATTAATTATAAATTTTAGTCATCATTCAAATCGCTATAGTAGACATTATGTCACCCTTATACGAAATGAAGACAGCCGAAGTGACTCTAAAAGTTCTGAAGTTATGAATAAAAACTCGATTATTGCCTGAATTTATTGAGTTATACTTAATAAAATGTTTAGTTTTCACAATAACACTTCAGTTTTTTCATGCAAAAGGTGCTTCATCTGAAATTAAGGCGGGGGAATAACATGAAAAGGAGCAGCCAATTACAGGCGCGCATGTTTCCCACAATTCCCCGCAAAATATTCATCCAATTAAATTGCTTCTAGAAGCACGTGTTAATGAGTGGAAGGAATTATTTACACGCTCGATCTGGAAATTTTGATGTTATTGGATTTTTTTTTCGTTTTTGTATACAGGGGGGTGGCGGCGTATAGTTAGAAAGTTTGTCGCCAAAAAACCTTAACTATACGCGTAATTCTCACTATAGCGTACTTTCTAACTATACGCGTACTTTTGGAAAAAAGTGCTCTGATTGGTCAATTTGGACAATATCTAGAGTTAAAATTGCGTTAAAATATGGTCAGAGTTAGAATTTTAGGTGATTTTAAATTTATTTTTCGTTACAAATCTTCTAGGATGTATAAATTTAATTTTATTAAAAAAAAATGAATAAAGTTAAATTTTATTAAAAAAAATGAAATAAAGTTAATGAACTTATTTTACTTATAAAAACCAACAGAGAATAATTTTTAAAACGATCTTTTGGTAAAATATGGCAACATTTCAGAGGTTTTATAAATTTTCTGTTTTATTTAATTTTAAACAAAATTGACCGAGCTTAATCAGATTTTAAAAAAAATTTCTGAATTTCATTTTTACCGCCTAAAACCATAGGAGATTTTTTTTAATTTTTATTTTCTGGTAATTATTTGAAGACGTCGTACTTATCCGAAACATTTTTGTTTTATTCAATTTAAAGCAAAAATCTCGATGAATTTTGCTTTAAATTGAATAAAACAGAAAATGTATGAAACCTACGAAATATTGTCATATTTTACCACATTTTTTCGTTAAAAAAATTATTCTCTTTTTTTTTTTTTAAGACGGTAAAAATGAAATTCAGAAATTCTCTTTAAAATCTGAATAAGTCGGTCAATTTTGTTTGAAATTAAATAAAACAGAAAATGTATGAAACATACGAAAAATTTTCATATTTTACCACGTTTTTTCGATGAAAAAATTATTCTCTGTATGTTTTAAACGTTAAACAAAAGATTTATTGTTTATAATTTCCCATCGAGGGTGAAGTTTCGAGCATGCAGAGACTTGACGAACGCCCACGCTAAACGGCCTCAACCAATCATACATCTCATACACACTACGCACGTATTATTTCTTCATTTTTAAGAAAAAATTATTGTTATTGACGGATACTAGAAAAAATATGAACTATTTTGTTCCACTCATGCATTCTTTACACCCACAACCCCCTTAAGAAGACAAATTTTTTTCGGAAAAATCTGTCGCTTTAAGGAGTCAAAGGGGATTAAGCGCGCTTTAAGGAGACAACTTTTAAGGAGGTAGGGACTGTATACAAAAAACATATTATTTTGAATGTTTTTTTATATTCATTTTTTGGGTGTAACGTTAATTTTTCAACACTCGCTGAGTGGTGAACACATGAATATAATAAGTTATTATTAATAACAGATCTGGGTACTTCAGACTGCGTTTGGTCACAGTAACCTTTGTTCAAAAATTTTTTTTTGGACCAGATCAGCTTTTAAAAATTTCTGAGATCAGATTCAGGGTCTGTACAGGATTATATTTTTGACCAAAATTATTTAAGCAATAATTTAAGTAATCGAATATGTGGTCAGTGAGATAAATTACTATTCATTTTAGGTTTTTGAAGTCTCCTAGTCGCCAAACTTAACGACTCAGAGATGTGAGACTACCACCACTGCGATCTTTTGGCCGAATCAGTATTGGTAGCGTGTCCACCATTAAAATCGACTTATAGAAGTATTACAGTCCCTAGTAGCTCTTTCACTTTTAGATTGCCCGATTTAGCCAGTCGATACAACCCCCTTAAACAGTTTCCTTATTTTTTTGCGTTTTTTGTCAAAAAGTATGAACCTTGAAGTTTCTTGATCAATAATTTTGAAGTAATTAAAATTAACAATCTAGGACCAAACCTCCTTAAAAATAACTCAGAGCCGACCACTCCCTGAAAATAACGACTAAGAACCGACTACCACTTTAAATAATAATTAATACTTTTTAAATTGAACCAAGTATTTAGGGGATGGAATGGGGATGAGAAAAAGTTTCCATCCCTATCCCATCCCATCCCCTTGGGGATAGCGGGGATGGGATGGGATAGGGATGGAAAATATTTTTGGGGATAGGGATGGGGATGGAAAATTCGGTCGGGGATCATCTCTTTTACAACCCTGGTCCCTACCCCCTCGAAATGCAAAAAAAATCCCAAAAAGATAGGCATTTCAAGGGGGCAAAGGGGATTATGCGCATTTCAAGAGGACATGCCTTTTTTCTAGAGAAAAATTGTTTTTTTCTTGATATTTTTATGTTTCATCGATTCTTTGAACAATTCTACACAAAATACGAATTGTGGTTTGCTGAATTTCTAGTTTCAAAGACTTAAAAATTAAAATTTTATAGAAATTTTAAAATTTAATAATACGAATAGACAATTAAGCTCATTTTTGTTTATAAATTTTTATACAAAAGCAGACCTTATATATGCAGTATTTTTGAGTCTCATNTTTTTTTTCTGTCTTCCACCACCTTCCGCCGACCAGATATAGATATAAGTACAAGTAGTAACCAATCTTTCAGTGAAAAAATAAGCTTTGATGAACCTTGATAGAGTGGTTTTCACTTCTAAAAGCCCTTTTTTGATTAAATTACGATATATCTGCTAAAATACCAATATTTTCGAATAAATATATTCACCACTAAACCCGTCATAAAATTCTAGATAAGGCCGTATTTTTGAAAACTCGGCACTAATTGGTCGATTTTAGCTCAAAATCGAATGGTGGACATGCTAAGTATTGGCCAACAATTTTAAGTAAATCTTTCGAAATGAACAGAACCTCTTTACTTAATCCCAAATCTAAATTTGAATCTGTGAATTACAGATTTTAATACAGATTCTGTATTTGTCAAAATTTGACCTTATTTTTGAAATCATACTCAGCTAGCGTTGTAAATGTTGAAAATGGTCCAAAAGCAGTCCATCTTTTAGCGCAAACTACACTCAGAACTGCTCTAGGTAAATTTAAACACTAGTTCTTGAACTAAATAACCGTATAAATTTTCCAGGGTCGCGAACTTTGGCCGAAATTTTGTCAGATAGCGCTTCAATTGCTCAAGAACTTCGACAAACTTTGGATGTTGCTACTGATCCATGGGGAATTTATGTTGAACGAGTTGAAGTTAAAGATGTTCTTTTGCCACTGACTTTGCAAAGAGCTATGGCAGCAGAAGCAGAGGCGAATAGAGAAGCAAAAGCAAAAGTAAAATGACAATATTTGAATTATTGAATTTCCCTCACAAAACAAAATGATGTTACGGTTTTTTTTAACTCCAAATCGTATTCTGAGATTAAATTATACAGGGGAAGCCCGATATCACCGGCCCAATATCACTGGTCCAATATCGCCAAATTTGTCGAAATCGCCGAAAAAAACTTAAGCAATTTCACGATTTTTAGCTGAATTACTTTTAGTGTAAATATCGCCGAAAGTGCCAATATCGCCGAATTTTCCGATATCGCCAAATTTTTTTGAGATTTATATCTCAAATTACGTTTTAAGCGTAATGAATGACGTCAGTTTCAGGATTGACTTTCCCAAATCTAGTCCTTTCAACTTTTATTTGATTGCTTTTGGTAGAGTATTAAATTCTAAGCATTTTGGTGATTTACTTTATACGAATCTATTGTGTAACTCCTTATAAACTTAAAAAATGTTCGACATATGACGTCATTTCGGACGCCTACGCGTTTTCATTTTTATTTCTGTTCCCATATCGCCGAATGTGCCAATATCCCTTTAACACCTTTTGCTGAATCTGAGATGTGCGGGCTGAGGAAGCCAATCCTAACACTCACAAGACCCCTCCTAGCCACTCATGAGGCCGTTTTTCAGCCCGCACATCTCAGATTCAGCAAAAGGTGTTAAAGGGATATCGCCGAAATTTTTGGCAAAAGACTTTCGGCGATATTTCCCCCCCTGTATACAATTATATACAAACCTATGCTTAGAACCACCCCCCTGGTTCACCCCTTTGAGTGACTGTATGTACCATAGCTATCAGGGAATTTATTGCTTGTCTGACGACTTAGTGAGGGCCTGAATATAAAGTAACTGGTACAAACTTCCTAACTTTTACAAGTTTTCCGAGTTGGTCAATGGGGGTCGTGCAGCACGACTCGTGCTTTCCGTACCCAAATTAGCCAATCGAATTTTTTTGTCCTCACTATACTTTGCTTAGTTGGGTACACTGAGCACGCAGCAAATTGGTCAAAATGAAAATTATTTTGTATTTGACCAATCAAACTTCAATAAAGTTTAGATAATTTGCAAACGTCATCAGATGCTAAGCTTCAATCATACTTCCTTGAAATTCAAGATCGGAAGAACCAATATTAATTTTTATCGTCCTGGAATTAATTTACGACGAACTGTGATTTCGTTTATTAAAACAGGGACTTCTACCCTTGAAAAAACCTATTACAGGGGGACAAATTGTCCCGGACAATATCGCCCGCCCAATATCGCTAATATCGCCGTTTGGCAAAAGAATTCCTGCGATATACCCTCGCCACCCCCTAATATAGCTAACTAATACACTGAATACTACACACATTTGGTTTGTATTCCTATCGCGGCAATTTTGATTCACTGTATTCGGTACAGGATATAGGCCCCAGTACAAAGGGAGTGCCCAATATCGCCGAAAATTTTTTGGCAAAAAACTTTTGGCGATATTGCCCCCCCCTGTATCGATGTTTTGCTTTCATTTCAAGATATTTTTCCTACGTATATTCCCTCTTGAGATAATTTTCCACTTCCTAAAAACCATTTAACTGCCACAAACAAGCAAAAAAGTAAAATCTGATGCTTTGTTTACTTAATTCCCGCTTCAGTTTGATTGGTCTGCCTTCGTTATATTATTTTCATGACAATGCAATTATCTAAAAACATTTTCTATTTAGACCGCAGCGTGCTTAGTGTACCCAAATTTGCCTAGATACAATTTTTAATTCAGATCAATTTGGGTACAGAAAGCATGCTGCGTGCTTAGTGTACCCAAATGGGTACACTAGATTGTCAACTACACAATAAAGTAATTTAAATATACAATGTAGTTTTGTAAACAAAAGTGAGGAAAATCCCTATTTCTTTTTTTTTTTCTTGTCTAGGTAATGCCTACAGGGGGCGGGCAATATCGCCAAAAGTTTTTTCCGGCGATATTGGCACTTTCGGCGATATGAAGACAGAAATAAATTATTTCGATCAAAACACGTGGGTGTTCAAAATGACGTCATAATTTGAAAAGGTTTTCAATTTTATAAGGAGTTTTACAATAGGTTCAATTAAAGTAAAATATCAAAATGTGTAGAATTATCTTCTCCACCAAACTCAATCAAATAATGATTGAAAAAGTAGAATTGACAAATTTAATCTTGTAATATGACGTCATCTATGACGCACTCGAAGTAATTTGTTATAAAAATCTCAAACGCCCACGAAATTTCGACGATATTGGCACCTGCAGGAATTTAGCCAATAATCGTGAAACTATCCAGGTTTTTGTCGGCGATATCGGACTGGCGATTATAACAAAATTCTTGGCTACCCTAATATGGATGGTCACTTAGGAACCATCCTCCACTGGTACAACTTTTTAGGGTAGGTTATTGTACCAGTTATGGAGCAAGGACTGTGATATGATTTTTGTAGACCACATGAGCAATAAGTTATTGCAAATAACTCAAAGTGCATAATTTAACCATACGGTGTAGACAACATTTTCATTTTTT
>SCLH01001371.1:200134-218319 GCA_004367855.1 Oikopleura vanhoeffeni
AAGTTGGATAGGTCCCTTTACATGACAAACTATAGAGAATTGGCATTTTAGTAATCAGCGCTACATTTATTATACACTTAAATTTATGTCTTCCTTGCAACGGTGGAAAATAATTAAGGTCTGATCTATCAAATTTTTTAGTTAACGCGCTCAAAGTAGGTCCTCGAATGGATCTAAGAGGGAGTGGATTCGTGATTTTTGGCTTTTCCACAGTCATTTCCGCCAACTAGCAAAGGTGGGAATATATCCAAACATTGTAACTAACAGAACCAACCTTCGCGGTAATTTTGCAGTCTTAACAGTAATCTGATTACAATCCCACCTACGCCGACACCTACGCTTTTAAAAAAGCATCCTAAAAAGAACACCACAGTTGATGCCTACTCCTTCAATTTTCATCATTTTCTATATTTTTTTGTGTCAGGCTCCGGAGAAGCCTTACGATAAATGCGAATAAAGCGCTTTTGTTTCAAATTTTGCTTTCAAGCGGACAAAACGCGAAAAAACCAAAATTAAAACTTTTGAAAATGATGCATTTTGGAGAGCTCAGGCAAAAGCTATCTCCTCCACGCCGCCCAATTGAGCGAATAGTTTCGACTTATATTGCATCCTGAAAGCACAAGACTTGTTCAACAATAAACTAAGAGAGTTTTTTCGAAATTTTGCTTCGGCGTCTCTTGTGGGCCATCTAATTTTTCATTTTTACTAATGTTGAAATGGTCATGTTTGGGGCGGCTCAGGCAAAAGCGCTATTCCTCCATCAGTTTGAGAAATACGTTCGACTATACCGCATCCTGAAGCAGAAGACTTGTTGCCAATAAACTAGAGGTTTTTTTCGATTTTGCTTTGGGCTCTTCTTGGGGCCATGGACTTTTTCATTTTGAGCCCTAAATTTTCGACAAAAGTTAGAAACCAAACAAAATGCTTCAAATTAAATTTTTCCAGTATAAATACAAACACTTTTTAAGGATTTTGGTGCTATTTAATCGGTACGCGTCAAAGAAAACAATTAGCGCCTTTCATGTAAATCATAAAAAATAATATTTTGTTTTCGTTTTTTGGCTTTTTGGCCGCTGAAAGCAAATTTTAAACAACTAAGCGCTTTGCATTATTGTAGGTCTCTCCGGAGCCTGACACCAAACACAAATAATAAAATATGATGAAAATTGAAGAGTAGGCACCTAACTGCGTGTCTTTTTAGGAGGCTTTTTAAAAGCGGAGGTCGGCGGAGGTTGGGATTGTATCGATATTACTATTAGTTTTAAATTCCCGCGAAAATGGTTCTGTTAGTTACAGAATGTTTTTTGGAATATCACTTTGCTAGTTGGCGGGGGCAGATTCAGGGATCACAATTTGTGAGTCACAAAAGTTCCTGATTTCATTTGATAAAAGGTTTGCAATGATATAATAAATATCATTTCAAAGAATGTTGATGAAATTTAAGTTAAAGGTGTGGTTGTCAATATTTTAGCCGTTTTTTGAAGTTTGCAACAGCAGTTTCAGAGAAACCTGGTTAAAATTAAATGATTTTTTAAATGCAGTAAAATAATTAAGATTTTATATTTTTTTCGTTATCTGGAATAAGATCATAATTATTAGACTCACAAATATGAACATTTGAAGCTCATCGAGCCATGTTTTAAAATTTTGGCCATAATTTAGGAGGCTCACTAAAAAGCTTATTCATCCGTTAGCCATCAAGCTAACTTTTCATTAATTGGTTAATATATAAAAACGAAAGACATGTTCAATAGACCATCAGCGGTTTGGTTGAATTTTTGTCTTGACAATGTCAAGTTGACATCCCTTAAAAATTTGCTCATTTTTCCATTATTTTATTCAATCAACCTTATTTAGTATAAATTTTCGATGTGTTTCTGTTGCTAATTAAATTTAAATTTATTCTCAAAAACCTTATAACTGTTTAATTTTACGGAAAAAGTTTGAATTTAGTCGTACTAATTTTTATATTACAAGCTTGAATATCGATGGCCACTAAGGTTTTTTTTCAAATCTTGGATGTTTTTGTTCAATTGAATCTATGGATTTCTTCCAATTTTTTAGTATGGGAATTAAACTTCGGGATTTTGTTCCGATTAATGAAATAAATAAAATTGAAAAACAAATAATGCGTATGATAACTTATCATTGATAACACAAATCAAATTTTTTTAATCATTACAAAAGTTGATCGATGTTGAAAATGATCGACCTGCAAAAAAAGACCGACGAATATTCCGTGATAACTTGGTCAAAAAGCTTGGTAAGGAAGCCACGGAACAATGTTCGGATTCCAAAACTGGAATAGAGAAAATTGATGTTCTTAAATATTATTATTATATCCAAGTAAGTAGACAATCCATATTCATTTTTTCAAAACTGACTTTTTAGCAACTTGATACTGACCCTTATTTCATCATATCTAGAAAGCGGATCACTAGGCCCTTTGTTGCGCGTTTGATCCCTATTTTCAACCTCCTTATTGGTCATCGACCTTATTTCAAACGCCCTCATTGGTCAAACACGATCGCGCAACGGTGGACTTAGCGGAGGGTGGGAAATGCGATTTAATTTTATTGCATACTTACAACTAAGCATGCACAAAAAATGTGCATGAAAATTTTGAACACGAAAACAAAAAAATTGCTCTACCTGAGTGAAGCAATCCCCTTAGTCGCTTTATTTGGGTCTAGTTATGGCAACATAGTCAAAAAACAAAACTAAAACTTTCGAAAAAATCCACAGAAGAAGTCATTCGAATTTCATTAAATCCCTGGAATCACAGAAAAAAAATTTCCGCCAAGGCACCAGAGCCGATATATCGGCTCTAATTTGGACGTTGTTCACAGAAAGCTCAAGGTAGTTGAAGCCCCAATTACTTTTGCAATAGGAAGTTGAAAAGTTATATTTTTGCATCAATCAATTCAAATTCTAGAATTTTGATTTTTAGTTTTAGATAATGTAGTTGGTAAACCAAGGTGTAGCATATCACATGCCCATCGTAGTCTTCACAAATTTTATTTTTATGGTTACCAACGCACAAGTATCTGTCTTACGTCACACTTAAATCCGATTTGATCTATATCATCAATCGAAAGTTATTTTTAAAAAAGTAAAAAAAAATGATGAAAAAAACACAAATTTCCCTATCGAACAATGGCTAATTTTCCAATAAAAGCAGTTATTACACTTTTTATTATTATATTCAAGTTGATATAGTAATCAAGTGACAGTGTGGACAATTTTTGATTGATTAAATTAATTTTTATAATAAGTAATTTTTTCCATGGAATACTTAAAGCGAAAATTTTGATTTTTCACTTCCAAAAAAAATATGTTCCAATATACGAATATATTTTAATGTTAAGTGTTTTGCATGCACAAAACATTTTCCTAAAAACTGGCTTTTCTCACATTTGTATTTGATGTCTAGTTTCGAAATAATTACTTCAGAAGTAAAACTTCGGCGAAAAATCTCAAAAAATCAACTCCCCGTAATATCCGAACCAAATATCCAAAAAAAAATGAGTATTTGTTTCGGAATCACCGCAAAATTCTTTATAATGGATTCAGAAGAAACAATTCTGTGACATTTATTTTGCCCATTTTAGAAGGTTTTAGGTATGCTTGAGCCGACATATCGGCTCTGTGATTCCAAGGGTTAACCCTCCGAGGCATATAGCCTTTTGAAAAGCTAAAGTTACTTTAAATCAGCCAAAAATGATGAAAAAAATGATCACAGAAACGTCTCCTTCCAATACATTTTGAAATTCAACAATGTGAATCTGAAAATTGTTTCTAAAATTTTTTCGGATACTTGGTTCAAATTTTATCACGAGTTGATTAAAAGGCCATTTTTTGCTTAACTTTTACTTCCGAAAAAATACTTTTTGATCAAAATTTGGAATTATAATTTCAATTAAGCCAGTATTTAGAAAAGTCTTTGCGTACAATTTGCGAAAACAATTAGCTTTCTAGACATATCTGGAGCAGAAATATTTTTTTGAGAGTGAAATTTCAAAATATCCGATTTTGATTTTAGTATGGATAAACTGATATGTTTTGAAAAAATAAATAAATTGTGAAAATCATGCCAGAGTGATACACTTATACCATATTTGGCTTAACATTGTAAAAATAATCAAATAATTTCATTAAATCGAGAAAACTAACAATTTTTTCCTAAATAACGTGANTATCCAAAAAAAAATAAGTATTTTTTTTGGAATCACCGCGAAATTCTTTATAATGTATTCGGAAGAAACAATTCTGTGGCATTAATTTTGCCCATTTTAGAAGGTTTTAGGTAGGCTTGAGCCGATATATCGGCTCTGTGATTCCAAGGGTCAGAGTGACTGTACGAGTTAAAATCAACACTATGAGGACAAATAATACTATTGACACCAGGGATCAAAGTATCTGAGCCGGAAATTGCAGGTTTTCAATAATTTCACATTTCTTTTTTAGTAAAACTAAATTCTGATAAGCTTTCGATTCATTACAATCATTTTAAAATCTATAATTTCAAGAGTGAGGAGAATGTTTCTAGCGAGCAAAAGTAGTTGTACTAAAAAATACTGCAATAATAAACAGTCGCTGATTGGTCCATTTTTGCGGAATTAAAAAAATGACGTAGACAAAACCAACAAATTGTTTCAAAAATTTCGTATTGCAAAAGATAGGACATTTTTGACTCCACTGGCCGCGCGAAATTTTTTGAAAATTCTTATCTCTGATCGACCCTTCGATATCTATTTATTCAGAATGTATACGTACTCCTGTATGGCCAGCATTCTCTGGACCCGTAGTGTCTTCTGGACTTCCGTGACCAGACGTTTTAAAGCTAGCATATAACCGAAATTCATTATAAACATATATTTTTTCAATGATAATCATAATAATCAATGAATAATCATATACACCATAATCATATTATTAAAAGAATTTTCTGACAGTCTTAATTAAAACAATTTGTAAAAAAAATTGATAAAAAGTTATCAAATGTGAATAAGAAAATTAAAAGCTCTCTCATTTTTGCCGATTCTCACAAACAAGTGCATAAGTAACACAAATTTAGGGTTAATTTGGCATTTACAAATTTGAAATATTCAACCATCGCCAATTGGGGTATTAAATCTGCAAAAATAATTTGATGTTTATATTAAAATTAATACAAAATCAGCTTCTTAAAAATAAAAAAAAGAACTATTTTTCATTACAAAGTTCAAGCCCAATTTCAAGTTAACCGGAGAGGCTTGTGAGTACCCTCAAAATAATCGGAGAGGTCGACTTTCTAATGAACATATTAGCAACTATGAGTCAATTATGTACTGAACGGTCACTAAAGAGCAAAAAATGGTCAAATTTTTGAGATTTCACAGGGGGATTGTTGCTCTCTGGCGACTTTTCAGTACATAATTGACTCATAGTTGCTAATATTTTCATCGGAAAGTTGACCCTTCCGATTATTTTAAGGGTACTTACGAGTCTCTACGATGAACTTTGAAATTTACGGTAATTTGATATACGGTATACCGCGGTACACAATATACGGTATTTTGAAAAACGGACGGTGGCATGTCCGAAAGGCATTTTTATCCCCGAATTCCCCCAAACCTCGCTAGCAGGGAGTTTGAGACCTCTAGTTTCATAAAAAATGAGAGAGAATTTTTAATGGCCATTTCCGGTCCAATAGCCAGCATTATGACTCATCATCTATAAAAAGAGAAATTTTCCCGCGATACAAAATAAAATAATTCTAGAAGCCAGATCGAACATGCCATAATTTTGGAAACCTCAATTACAAAACATATTAGAGCATAATCAAGCACTAATTTGCAATTCCTGCATATCTAACACCGTGTGCTATAAGCGTAAAAATTTTACTTTGAGGTTTCTACTGTATTATTTCAGTAAAAATTTTACCTCTAATTAAAGTTAGATATTTTGTACTGCAGGCCATAGCCGAAAAAATTGGGTTGATCCTATTGTTAAATTAAAAGGAGAGATAAGGTTTTAAGATTTGGCTTGAGTGCCCCTAGCGTTAAACTGTTATCAAAAAAATCCTATAAAACGCAAAGCTCATGTCATTTATTTTGGCCGGATTTTACGTAAATCGTCTCAACTTTTAAGCGACAATCTATGCGGACGAACTACCCCCTAAAGCGGAGTGCGGTGCGCAAATTTGAGCCTCTCTCGAGGCCATTCCGGCCAAACTAGACAAAGGTGAATTCCAAAAACATTTGTACTAACACGAACCAACCTTCAGCGGAATTTGAAACTAAAACAGTAAATCTGAATACAATCCCACCTACGCCGCACACCTACGCTTAAAAAGCTCCTAAAAAAGACACGCAAGTTCGTACCCTACCTTCAATTTCCCTCATTTTTTATATTGTTTTGCAGTGCTCGAGAAGTCTAACAAATAATCGCAAATTGCTTATTGTTTTCAAAATTATGCTTTTGGCGGACATGAAACCGACAAACAACCAAAAATTAAAATTTTGAAAAGGTCAGTTTGGGAGGCTCAGGCAAAAGCTATCTCCTCCACCCAGTTTGAGAGATACAGTTTTCGCTCATACTGCATCTGAAAGCACAAGACTTTTTGACACATGAACTAGAGAGTTTTTTTATTTAAAATTATGCTTCGGCTCTCTGGGGCCATGCACTTTCATTTTCTAAGTCAAATTTTTTTAAAAAAATGGTAGTTTGGGAGGCCTCAGTGCAAAAGCTAATCTCCTCCACCAGTTAAGAGATACAGCTTTTCGACTCATACTGCATCCTGAAAGCCAGAAGACTGTTTGACCAAATAAAGTAGAGTTTTTTTTGAAAATTTGATTCGGCGTCCTCTGGGGGCCATGTCAAATTTTCATTTTGACCTATAATTTTTGAACAAAAATTTAGAAAACCAGAAAAAAACGCTTCAAAAATAATTTTTTCCGTCAATACAAACATTTAAGAATTTTGGTGCTAATTTAACTCGGTAGCGTCAATGAAGAACAACAAATTAGCGCATTTTCAATTTAAATCAAAAATAAATCAATAATTTGGTGTTCGTTTTTTTGGCTTTTTTGGCCGCCGAAAAGCAAAATTTAGCAACAAAAGCAATTGTGCAGTATTTGTTAGGCTTCTACGGAGCCGCTCACACAAAGCAAATAATAAAAATGATGTAAACATTGAAGGAGTAAGGCACGACCTGCGTGTCGTTTTTAAGAAGCTTTTTAAATAGCGTAGTGTCGGCGTAGGTGGGATTGGTATCAAGATTACTGTTAAATTCAAAATTACCGCGAAGGTTGGTCGGTTTTTTTTTTTTTAAAGTTACAAATGTTTTGGAATTACTTTTTTGCTAGTTTGGCGGGAAATGACCTTGGAAGGGCTTCAATCGAGACACCCACCCTTAAAGCGACAGATTTTTACTAGCGACAGATTTTCCGAAAAATTTTTGTCTCCTTAAAGGAGTGGGCGTCGAATATCTCAGCTTCACGTATAGATACTTTTTGAATACAACTTTTTTGTAGAGATTTTCTGCCAAGAAAGAAAAGGTCGGTTTTCGGGGTTGAAATTAAAGGTTAAAATTAAGGGTGACGAAATTGAGATTTCTCAGATAACTTTTTTGATTTGCCTATGTTGTAGAGAATTTGTCCACCTGAAGTTTTAAGTCGTAGGATCTTTTCTAATTTTTGAATTTTTTTCAAATAAAGTATGTGTTTTAGAAAATTTTTAAGTTCAGAATTTCAAACAAAAACTAGAAAATTCCACAAAGTCGTTCCTGAGACCTTTGGAGAATAAAATAAAAAAGGGCTTACATTTGAACCTTAAATCAGGCTTTGCGGTGAATTTGAATATCAAAATTGAAAAGATTTTTCCATTTATATATTTAAGAGAGTAGGCGTTTGCACGAGGCTTCCAAATAAGCTGTTTTTGACCACTAGAGCAGAAATTTTGAAAAAAAGGCTTACATTTGTGATGTGCATATATATTTATTCTAAAATGAAAANAGAGATACAGTTTCGACTCATACTGCATCTGAAAGCACAAGACTTGTTTGACAATAAACTGGAGAGTTTTTTTTTTGAAATTTTGATTCGGCGTCTCTTGGGGGCCATGTCAAATTTTCATTTTGAGCCTAAATTTTTGACAAAATTTAGGAACCAGAAAAAACGCTTCAAAATAATTTTTTCCGTAAATACAAACACTTTTAAGAATTTTGGTGCAATTTTTAACTCGGTAGCGTCAAAAGAAAACAAATTAGCGCACTTTCAATTTAAATCATAAATAAATCAATAATTTTTGTTTTCGTTTTTTGGCTTTTTTGGCCGCCGAAAGCAAAATTTTACAACAAAAGCAATTTTGCAGTATTTGTTAGGCTTCTACGGAGCCTCACACAAACAAATAATAAAAAATGATGAAAATTGAAGGAGTAGGCACGAACTGCGTGTCTTTTTAAGAAGCTTTTTAAAAGCGTAGGTGTCGGCGTAGGTGGAATTGTATCAGATTACTGTTAAGTTTCAAATTACCGCGAAGGTTGGTTCTGTTAGTAACAAATGTTTTTGGAATATCACTTTTGCTAGTTTGGCGGGAAATGACCTTGGAAGAGGCTCAAATCGGCGACACCCACTCCCTTAAGCGACAGATTTTTAAGCGACAGATTTTTCCGAAAAATTTTTGTCTCCTTAAAGGAGTGGGCGTCGATATCTCAGCTTCACGTATAATACTTTTTGATACAACTTTTTTGTAGAGAATTTTCTGCCAAGAAAGAAAAGTCGGTTTTTCGGGGGTTGAAATTAAAGGTTAAATTAAGGGTGACGATAATTGAGATTTCTCAGATAACTTTTTTGATTGCCCTATTTTGTAGAGAATTTGTCACTGAGTTTTTTAAGTCGTAGGATTTTTTCTGAATTTTGAATTTTTTTCAAATAAAGTATGTTTTAGAAAATTTTTAGTTCAGAATTTCAACAAAAACTAGAAATTCACAAGTCGTTCCTGAGACTTTGGAGAATAAAATAAAAANTCGTCTGATCGGGACAAAAGTACCACCAAATTGAAGCTGAGATTTCACTGATCAAAAAGTTGGCTTACAGCTAATCAAAATTTTTAACCAATCAGCGTCAAATTCGATAATTAGGTTTAACATTTTTGCTTAAAAATAATTGAAATTTCTAGAATTCGATTAAGACATTTCCAATAATTTTAATGTCATGCATCGTTTTCGGTGGGTCATATTCACCAATAAAAAATGTTCATATCATGGTAGAATACCGGTTTTATGTGGGTTAAAGCAAAAAAATATTCGAATTTTGAAAATTCTAGATTTTGTTCTAGATTGTTTTGAAAAAAATAATTGCCATCATGAGATTCCTTGGGTCAACTTTAGTCATAACCGATATTAATGTATCATAAATTAATTCTATAAAGGGCTCAAAAAATTAGGACGCCCACCCCCTTAAGATATAAATTCAATTTTATTAAAAGAATAAAGTTAGATATCTAGAATTAAACATTCTCAGAATTTTTTCTCAGCCCAAAACGCTTTTGACCACTTATAACCCCCCCTGGCCTGTGACCACTTAAAACCCCCCCTGGCCTATGACCACTTAAAGCCCCCCTGACCAGTTAAAACCCCCCTTTTTGGCCAAAGTTCTAGGGGGGCTTTAAGTGGTAAACCGCTGTATCAGATTCTCTGAATAGTACTGGCAACTTTTTTGAGAGTTGTACTACGTATTTGGAAAAAAATTAATTATTTCTGAAGCCAGGTTTCTCAGAAACTTCACTTGAAAATGTGTAAAAAAGAGCCCAATTATCGACGCCCACTCCATAACCGCTTGGTATCGAGGTTCGCGCCTAAACTGATGTATTAGTTTAGTTGGTGTCTCAGGCGGTAAGGCAGTTAATCGGCTATAATGTGTAAATCTGCTAAAAAGTAAATCGGCTATCTAAATTAGCCAACTGTTAAATCGGCTATATTATACCTATATTCGAAATGAGTTACTTTTAAACAATAGCCGATTTACTATTTTTAAAGTTTATTAGCCAACGGTAGCCGATCTACCAAANTTTCGGCTACAATTTTCGGTCACCGTAGCCGATTTACTATTCAGCCGATTTACTATCTTACCGTCTCAGGCATTTCTGAAATCGGTTAATACCACCTGTTTTGATATTTTATCATTAAATCGGAAATGAAATACGCTAAACGAAATGTTTTAAAACAAAAGAAAATATATGATCTTTTCTGTCTTTTCATTTGATTGAAAACTCAGTTATATTTTCAGATATATTAATTATTTGAGATTCATTTAATGATAACTGTATTTTAATAATATTCAGTATCTGATATTTATTGCAATTCTAACCACAAATAAGCTAAATTTTTATTTATTTCAGCTAAATATTTCAAACTGAAAAAAATATTTTTTGAAAGTTTTCAACTGAAAATTAAGCATTGAAGCAATCGCTGCAAATACATTTACTCGAAAGAATCTGATAGCAAATTTTCCTCTGATTCTAAAACTTTTAAAAACATTTATAAAAAAGTGGTTTTTCACTGGAAAAAATGCTCCGACTCCTTAAAGCGCCTTTAATCCCCTATGACTCCTTAAAGCGACAGATTTTAAAAACTTAAAATGNGCTTTAAGGAGGTAGGGACTGTACTACTTTTACCAACCTTATTCCTTGAATATACGGTCACGTGATCATTTTGGGGCTATGGTGTTATGAGAAAAAAGTCTTAGAATTTTCTTCTGATCCCGTTCAAAGGCTTTTTTTGATGATTTAAATTTTTTGATTTAAAAAATAAGTACTGTAATACAGTGAAAATTTTCGAAAAAAACGCACAAACGTCAATTATCCAAATAGTCGATCTATCACTTTGTAAATTGTCATTCATAAATTATTAAGGGTCCTAAATTGCGATTAAAGGCCATCTGGTCACGAAAGTCCAGAACGACACTACGGGAGTTAAAACCAAGAAGTATAACGCGGAAGTAATCTATTAAAAGTTTGTCAAACTTTTTTTTGAGATTATATAAGTTGATATCAGTTTTCTATTATTTACGTATTTTAATTGATTTTCGAATAAAAAAGGCAGGGATCACAGTTGGTTAGAGTTGAATTAACGATCAAAAAATAATGTTATTATAACGTTTTGTCGTCAAATCGATGATAAGATCTTTAGATGGTCGACTTATAATAATTTGCATCATATGATATGATCATTATATGATCATATGATTCATATCGAAATTTTATCCTAAAAAAGGTCTCGTGATTTAATAAATGGCGCAATCAGTATATCTGGTTTTGGAAATTTTCCACAGCCAAAAATAGATCAAAATGTGACAGAAACCGAAATTCGACAGCTTTGTAAAAACGCGAAATGGGATATTTGCGAGGATGATATGAAATTCATCTTGGATGAAATTTCAAACAAATTGAATTTGACGACGATTTTGACCCTTCCAAATTTTCTCAGCAATCAATTTCTTCCAATTGATGATGACGATTTTTTTGACATAAAAAATGCTGGAGATGAAAAACCTGTTAATTATATGATTATTACAAAATCACCCAATAAAGTTAAAAATTTTAATTTTTCTCAAGGAAATGAAGCAGCTGAAATCGTTAGATGTCAAATAAGTCAAGGTAATTTAAAATTAATTTATATTAAAAATAATGATATTTTGCAAATTTACGATTTCATTATTTCACTTTAACAATTGCATAATATTGCATAATTGACAATTATTAATTGTTGTTCTTTGTATTTAGTTTTAAGCAGTTTTCGCACCAATTATCGAAGTATTTTATCTGAATCTACTGGTGAAACTGATGTACTTGACAACTTTATTATTGATAATTATATTGACTTCACCAAACTTAACGTCTCTGATCCAGATTTACCATTGGAAGAAGCTATCAATTTTGTGGAAATTGTTAAAAATGATTTATTCTCACGCGTTCCAGCAATTCAAGCCAGGGTCAGCTCTGTTTCACTTGCTGAAGAGTCTCTCACACTCCGGTTTGGGAAACGCGTTGTCCTAAGCTTTTTTTATTTTACGGTCCTTGATCATTAAGGGGGTGGTCAAGGTAATAATTTTGGTCAATTTCAGCTTCGACCAGTGTTTGTGAGCGAACTAGATGTGATAGAGCCACAAACGCAGTGGTTTGGAAACCTTAGACAATTTTTGATTATTTTCATTTTAATAAAAATTTTAAGGTGATCTTAAACGAGCGCTAGAGAGCATTTAAGCATAAAAAATCAACGTTTTTTAATAAGCTCTCGATACTTATTGCAGTTTATTTATATTTGTAAATTCGACAGAAAACTTAATTAATAAAAATTGATCGGGACATATTTTAAATTTTTGGTTTAGAATGCTCTTGAGCCCCAAAAAACCTTAATTTAACCCTATTTTCCAATTTATATCTCCTCGGTCAATTTCCATCAAATTTTAACCCCACTACTCAGCAGTGCCGATTTGCACTGAGTGGGCATTCAGCGTGCCCGTTCTCATAGTAACTTACACACGAATTTTATGAAATTCACGATGCTAAAGTCTTTCACAATTTTCTATCTTTTAATTTGAAAATTATTTTTCCAACTTTTCTGGTTCGAGAATTATAGCCATTTGGTTGAGGGCCTCGGTGCATTTTGACAGATACCGATATGGGCTCTTGATGAAAAACTTTTCACTGGATTGATATATTTTTCCCAGTTACCATCAAAGTGATGGTTCGTAATCCAGGCAACTTTTGTAACTAGCGAATTTTTGCATTATGGCTTTTTAAGAAAATTTTGAGTTCGAATTTAACTTTTCGAATTCGAGAAATTATGAGAAATTTTGGATAAAAGTTCTAAACATAATAAAAATGCCTTATTTTTCGTTCAAAATTTTCTTTCAATATTTGTTTCAAATCAACGAAAAAAACTCTACAAAATGGCTACTTTAACTTTTCGACTAGGTGACCACATATTTTTATATGCTCTTTGAAAAACCATATGACATGGTTTAGTGATTTTTGGTCAAAAATAATTAAAAATATTTTGAAAATTTTTCTAATTTCTTGTTCAAAAATTTTCAAACTAATTTTTTTGGAATCCTTAGCTGAAAATATTGGGAATGGCTACTTTCTCTATATTTAAATATGCTTTCGTTTTGTTTCTTCGCTCTTGTTTATACTCTGAATCATACTTTTTTGAATGAAAATACGGTTTGCGCGAAATCTAGTTAAGCCCTTTTAAATCAAGAATTAAAAAAAATTAATTCATCGAGACTTGCCCAATTGGTAAGTCGACCCATTCACCACGTAAAATTTCATAAATTAAACTCATGAAAATAAATATTTCTTTCGTTGTGCTAAAATGTCGGTTTTTTCGTCTTTTTGTCAAAAATTTAAATTTTCGATTTTGACGTAGAAATCATATAAAATTAAATTATATAAATTTTCGCTGGTGGTCGAGACCGTTTTTAGAGCTTC
This sequence comes from Oikopleura vanhoeffeni, assembly GCA_004367855.1. NCBI lineage: Eukaryota > Metazoa > Chordata > Appendicularia > Copelata > Oikopleuridae > Oikopleura > Oikopleura vanhoeffeni. The sequence goes on from SCLH01001371.1 coordinate 213,611, forward strand.
TAATTAATAAAAAATAGAAAATAAATTTCACTGTAATTTAGACACCTTCGATAGCAAACGCGCGTTTTTTGAGTGGTTTTTCAAAAGACGATTTATAAAGCAAAAATAATCAATCTGAAGAAATTCAGATCATACAAAGTAAGCTGAAAAGTGGCAACTTGTGTTTGAAAATGTTTTTATCCGATAATTTTGAAGTGGCAAAAAGTTTCCCATCAAGACAAAAAAAATTGAAAAAAGTGCAAATCTGTCAAAATGCACCGAGGCCCTCAATTCTAAATGGTGAAAGTAAAAAAAACATAATGTGTTTTTGAACACGAAAGATATTTTCTTCTGTTTGGTTAATTTAAGTCATAAATTTGTGTTATACCTTGAAAACTCAAGGAGGAGATATATTTTTAAAAATAATTCCTTCAGTTTTGTAAGCTCGTTTTTTATTTCTTAAGGGTGCAAGATTTTGTTGGGTCAAGGGTAAAATGTAAAAAAGGTAAAATGTAAAGAGCTGAAATTGACATCATAATTATTAACAAATTTTAGTATTTTGAAAAAATATGGTACCATCTGATAGAGAATTTTATTCAGTACAGTGTAAGCTAATTTTATATGCATTTGGAACTAATTGCATATCATATTTTTGCATTTTAATTTTTTTTTACATTTTCACTTTTTTATATTTTACTCTTGACCCGATTTTGTTCAAATATACAGTATCAGAAGGAAATAATATTCGGTCGAACAATTTGTACTTTTGCAAAAATTTTCATCGAAAACCCCGATTTCAGCTTTTAAGCGACGACCGCCCCCTGAATGAGTTAATGGTTAACAAAGTTAACGAATCAATTTTGAAATATTTTGCATTTGGAAATGTTTAGTGCATAAACCATGAAATTTGAAGTACTTATTGTTTTGCAAAAAATACTCAAACTTTAATAACTATTATTAATGATAAGATAAACATGAAGTTTTCGGATGAAACTAGCAAATCCCTCTTTTTAGCAGCTAAAAAATCTACTATTATAAATGACAGAATAAAAATGCTTCACATCGACATGCCTGAAGCTTTCTCTGCTAATAATATAACTGTTGGTATCGACATATTTTTTTTCGGCAACTTGAAAAACCCTCAGGTTAGACTCTATTTTTATGACTACTTTACGAAAGAAATTCTTTAAATGATACCAAATTTTATTTTAAATATCGAAAATATCAATTGTATAAATAAAACTGTCTTCTAGGTAGATTTTACTCGGACAAATAAACATGGTCTCCTGACGAATTTATTGCATATCAATATGAAAGATTTCCTTTCAAATGGCCGTCTTATAAAAAATACCCCTTTTGGCGACTCATCAATTCGAATTCCAACAGTCATATTTGACGGTGAAACAAATTTAGCAATAACTTCGATAAAATATCCCCAACTAGATTTTTGGTTTCAAGATTGGCAAGCAATAAAAAATTCGAATAAATATAACAGTACAGTGGTTTGCCCAATATTAGATTCAAGCCCACTGGAAGAACCTATGGAAAATACAACATTTACAACTACTTTTGAAAAAACAACAACTACATTTAATAATGTAGAACCTAAGATAAGGTAAGAACGACACATTTTTCTTTGAAATAATGTTTAAATTGTAGCATTTGAAAATATATTACGTTCATTACAAAAACATTTCTAAAAAAATGTCAAAAAATGAAAAAAAGTTTTTAAAATTGCCTTTAAATTTTGGATTTTTTGGAAAATATTTTTAAGAAAAGTTTCAAGGTTAAGCATAGGCAATTTCAAAAAATTATTTCAGCTTTTTTATGCCCTTTTCTCTTTTTATTTTATTCAAACAAAAAAATTCTAGATTTCCGATGGAAATTTTTCTTTCTGAAAATTTTTGTGTAGAATTCTGTATAACTTTTTCTTTATTATAAAAATAGTTTGATAATGATAATAAAGTCGAAAACGTTTACCTTAACAAATATACCTTAACCCTTGGAAGCTTCGAACCGATTAATCGGCTTTGAAAATTTTAAACTCTCTCAAAATAAGAGAAAAAAAGCTGTAAACAAATAATGAGCCAAAGCCAACATAGAGTTTTTGCCAAGGAATTCAAAAAATGAACTTAAAAATTTTTTCGAAGATTGGTTCAAATTTTTTTCAACCTTACTTTTTTTCTCAATTTCCCTGAAAAAAGTGTACATCGCTGATCCTTTAATCCTGTTGAACTTTCAAAATTTTCTGAGGATATCAGTTTTTAGGAAAGTGGTTCTGGAATCTTTAACTGAAAACATAATCACTTTACTGTNAAAAACAGCAGGGCCAAAAAACCATTTTTAGTTATGGTTACCATGAAAAATCGAAATTTTCAGAAAAATATTTTAACCTGAACTAACTAATGCCAAACCTTGACTTTCTAGTCCTGCTTTCCCCAATTTCAAAATATCTTCGCCGTTTCTCTTAGCTCAATTTTCAACACCTTGATACGCGGCTGAAATTTTGAAAAAATATTATTGTTTTGAGTATGAAAAAAATATTTGAATGAATTGATAAAGCTGTCGGAAAATCGAATAAAAAACTAGTAAACAAGAAACACGGCTGTGCGGAGATTAATCAGCGGGATATCTAAATAATGCAAGCGTCTGTCATACTAGCTGATCATTTTTATGATTATAAATACAATAGGTGGCGTTAAATTCAAATTATTTGAATATTGACACATTAGAAAACATAAAAAGTAAAATTAGTGAAAAATCGCTAATTGTGACAGAAGCTGATCTTGAGGATTTGTTTTTATCAAAGATAATGAAACAGAGAGCTTTTAAATTCTGACTCCGACGATGATCTTGCTGAGATGTTGAATTTGAAATTTATGAAAACGATATCGTTAAAACATTTAAAATTACAGAAGAAAATATATTATACTATTTAAATACTATTTTGATAGATCAATCGGTAATTTTGGGCATTGTGTCCATTTTAGAACTCCATGGAGTTAAATTTTCAAAACGCCAATAAGCCATTTTCTGCGCTAAATTATTTAAGGAACACGATACTGGTACTAAAAATTCCTTATATTTAACTTTGTTTCGCATAAACTGAAACTTGACAGCCTATTGGTCACCTACTGTAATTTTGTTGTCAAACCCTACGTCATATTCTGGATTTATATGCCAAACCTCAAAAAGTTTGGTTGAATGAAATGAGTTATTATTTTCTTAAAAAGTCTTTTTTGTTAAAGGTCTAGAATTTTAATATTATTTTTCAGTTTTCGAGATTATCACTCACAAAAAATTAAAAAGAGTTTCAAGATCACAGTAAAGTTGGATTATTTTTCAGTTAAAGATTCCGAGAACCTTCCTAAAAAACTGAATATCCTCAGAAATTTTTGAAAGTTCAACAGGAATTAAGGATCAAGCGATGTACACTTTTTTCAGGGAAATGAAGAAAAAAGTAAGGTTGAAAAAAAATTTGAACCAATCTCGAAAAAATTTTTAAAGTTCATTTTTTTTGAAATTCTGGCAAAACTCTATGTTGCTTGGCTCATTATTGTTTACAGCTTTTTTTCTCTTATTTTGAGATTTATTCGATTTGGAGCTTCCAAGGGTTAACAAATATATTTCAATTTAAATAGAACCTTTGTAGCCGTTTTGATCGAACGTACCCGTATTTCATTGTTTTAGTAAAGATAAATATAATTTTTTGGAAAGTGTGTTAGTTTGAGCAGAAGATTGTATAAAAAAAGTTTGGAAGAGACCACGACTGACCCACGCGACTCATTGTCTAAATATTTTGTCTTCCATATACTTTCCACAAACTCACCTGAGATTAGAACCGCCCTCGCAAATATATCACGATTGTCGAGAATCTAGTGATTTCATTGGTCACTGTCTCAAAGCTATGACTCATAGCCTATGAGTCATAGGCTATGACGCCTGATAAAATTTGACGCATAGGCAGGATTTTCGATACGGCCAAAACGTTATATTTATAGAAAATAGATATAATGGATACGTATGTAATAATACATAAGTTCATTATATATTAACAGCCTTCCAATGTACACAGTTTGATACATACTTACTCCATAAAATCGAATGAGCACACCATCAACCTATAGTTTGGTTTTTCACATCCCTCAACGAACCCATCATAGTACATTTCCATCTTTGCAATAAAACTTCAGAAGAAGAGAGTATGGCGTGTACTATGTGACGCAATTGATATCTCACTGGACCGTTGACGATGAGATCTGGGTTTCGATCCCCTCTTCGCACTTTATTTTTTCATGAGAATAGCATAGAAATCTTGTGGTACTGTATTTCACAATTAATTTTGTAAGATTAACGATAAGTTAGAATATTTTGAGGAAGAATTAACTCGTAGACTCGATTTCCGGCAAGTAGTGACCATTCGCCATTAAATCGCATTTTACGACGCTTAAACATTGATGACAAGATCAGTTATAAAGTTAAAGATTAACTTGAAGACAAAATGACGTTTGTGCGTTTTTTTTTTTTAATTTTTACTGTATTACAGTACTTATTTTTTGCAAATTTTTTTTGAATCACCATATAAAACCTTTTATTGTAATCAGAAAAAAATCTAAGACCTTTTTTCCATTACACCAAAGCCCAAAAATGATCACGTAACCGTATATTCAAGAAATAAGGTCGGTCAAAATAGTATTTTTTTTTTCAAAAAATGCTTAAATCACGTTTTG